>CM029797.1:12312105-12589605 GCA_017562165.1 Ectropis grisescens
AAACAAGCTCCATTGGAGCCGTTTCAAATTACACAACTTGTCATCCCGAATGGCCTCCATTTGTTGTCGCCGATGAGCTTAGTTCTAAGCGAATATTTATCACCTGCGTCGTACGTGAGAGAACGGGGACTTTCAAGTTGCAATCTTGAATTTATTGTATTCGTGGACAGGTTATTAAATATCAAAAAGTGTTGTAATACTTTGGCCCTCGTCACTGGAACCGTCCACCGTTTTATCAGCGTTTGGCATACACAATTTAACAATATAATCACTGAACACAGATTACAGAAACAAAAACTCCTAATCTGTGTCACTAAAGCTCTCTACAGTTGCTTTTGTTTTTACTAAATGTCGTGTAAATTGTACTTCACTACAAATAAAGACACTCTACTTATAATACAAAGACGCTTTCTCTGTCCCTATATATCAATTTATGCTTAGATCTTTAAAACCACAGAACTGCTTTTGATGCGAGTTTTTTTAAATAGATAGCGTGATTCAAGAGGAAGGTTTAAAGTCAAAGTCAAAGTTCTTTATTGATAATTGTACAATTTACACGTCAATTTTTTTTGTCTATTTTTATGTGTATAATATGTGCATACAACAGTAGATAAACACTAATCATTTTAACGCTTTGTGTCATAAATAAACATATTTTGTGCTTACTTTGCAAACGCTGGCTGGATCCTACGAGATGGATCAAAATAATGTACAGCAGTATTGTAATAATAATACTGCAATACATTATTTTGATCTATCTCTAGGGTTCAGCCAGTCTTTGCAATGGAAGCGCAAAAAAATTTGTAAATTGATATCACATTAGATACCTATAAAATTATCAGTGTTTCGCTACTATTGTATGAATATATTATACATATAAACCTTCGATTAGAATTATGTACTCTATCTACGTAAAACACGTATTAATGTTTTTCTTTTTCAAATGAGTAAGTCCAGCGATATAAATAAAGCAAGCAAGTATTCGAATTTCAAAGTTATTCATCACATAGACAACTTTTATGAACGGACGGACAGCTAAATGTTAAATTCAATGAGTTTACAAATACAATGTATAGAGTTGGCACAAACGCTTTACACCGATAGCACGGGTAGCATCTTTCTTGCCTTGTCTCTCTTGTGGAAGTGTCATACTTTCGTCGCGCCATATGACTCAGTTGCCATAGCAAGTATGCACGTCATTTGCTTACGATTGACACAAAGGAACCGTGTGGAAAATCTAACTCTATACGTAGTATATGTAAACTATTTGGTTAAATTGGTTAAATTAACGATACTCTCTGGACCACGTCCGAGTTCGTATATCCATTGAGCATGCAACTGTTAGCTAGAAAAATATGTGTTCAAACCAAACAAACTCGGCTCAGAATAACGACCATAAATTTAAAAAATGGCCGGCGTTTTATTTCGGAACACTAGTTTACATGTACTAGCTATTTCGGAAGATTCATTACAGGCACCGTTGATGAAGTACAGAAATTGGTGTATACGTGATTTCAAGTAGCGGGTTTATATTGGATACATTTCGGAGAGTGTGCAACAGATCTGTATGATCTAATAAACTACTTACTACCCAGTACATTGACCTACTGTGAATTGAATTCTAGCGTCACGCTCGGGAATGATTAGAAATCTTCTGGTATATTCGGGACCATGGCCATGCTCCGGTTTCACCCACGTAGTTTACAAAGTGAGCTATCAAATTATCAGTTGTAAGTTTAATTTAACAGCAGTGAATAGTAAAACTACCCTACATTTAAAGAAATAAATAAAAATTAATCAGTCTGATTTTCAAGTGATTTTGTGTAGGTACATAGTTGTGAAGTAATTTCGAAGTTTTTGTAGTTGATATGTGATAAGTGTGTATTTGTGTGTTTTTTCATTTTTATATTGGTCTGCACGCTGCGTTTTGAAGCAACGTATGATATGTATATGAGTGTGTAATCTCAGTAAGTGATTTTTTGTAAATTCTTTTGAGATTAATAAATATTCTTAAACCAGAATTTTCACTTCTATCGGCCTATGACTGCCATTTTTTTCATTAGATTGCGCTTAGCTTGTAGTCGTTTGCTTCATGATTGATGTTTCAAAAACTCTACTTTTGTGAGAGCGTCTAGGCTGTGGAATGCGTTGTCTGTGTGGGGTTTGCCCGATTGTCGTATTCAAGATGATAGTGAATCGGTTTCTTCTAGGTTAGCTGCATCGTAAACCGCATCGTCACTTAACATCAGGCGTGATTGTGGTCAAATTCAGTCGTACTTATATAATTATAAAGTATAACCCATACATAAAAACAAAAATATATACTTTTTTTTCTATAAATTTATTACATGCGGCAGTAACGCCAACTTAGGCCAATTTGAGAACCGCCTCTGACACGTGTATTTGTACAGAAAGGTGTATTTGCGTTCTGAAAAGACCTTGTTTTAAATGCATCGATATAAACTACTAGATGTGCCCGTCCATACTTCATCCTTTAGGCGCACGGAGTTATGTCATCGTTGCGAAGATTGAGCTCACTCTTTCCGTATTAATCGGTTGCAAGAAGCGGTGAACGCCAGATGTTTTTACCTATCACTATTCGTTGTCAACAACCAAAATAAGTAGAACCACAGCATATCTCGCCGCTAGCGATGCTAGAGGTCAAGTAGATTGGGTTTGTTTAAATCACTTATGCTACACACAGAGACGCAGCTTATTACTCAATTTAAAGGTGCACATCTATTGGTTTATATCGATGGATAAATGTCAAACACGTAGTATGAACTTTACAGATTTAAACGCTCCACACACGAGTCCTAAAATCAGACGAAATGACGTACAAGTAGTGGGGAGGAGCCTACATCGCACCATATGATTGGTGATTTATGGTGCGATATAGGGTCCTTCCCACTAGTTTTACGTAATTTCCTCTGATTTTAGGGCTCGTGTGTAGAGGGTTTTAGAACTATTTATGAGTACGACTTACTTGTTATGGTATTCACAAACAGACTATTTTATTATAAAAATGTTTATATCTTACTCTTCTAAATTAATCTTAATAGGAGAGATTTTTCGAGAAAATGTAGTATAATATAACAGTTTACCTAAAAGAAGAACTATCTCAATAACCTTTTTCATTCATCGCTCAAGAAACAAAGAAAGTCAAACAAAAAAGTATCTAATTACCATCACATAGGACCTATTCTGTAACTCGAGACAATGGCAACACTGCAAATTGAAGGCTAACATTTGCTTAGATACCGCGCAGGTTCTCAACGCCGATGTTAGGACGTGCCACTGTCGTATTCCACATACTTAAACGAACGCTTTCAACGAATATAATGTAGTTCAAATGTTTCTCCAGAGGACTTCGCTCGTGGCACGGACTATAGTAACTTTCGGAGGGATCTGATTTGTTGAGTAAGTTATGAAAGTTAGCGGAATAATTAATAATGATAAATAAATATTTATCAAACGAAACTTTTCACAAAACGCCCTCTAGTCCATAATAAGTAAAACTTGTACAATGGATGCCAGATTTAGATATCATACAAACCTATATAATATGAAACACATACCTATGTATGATACATAATAATATAACACAGTAGTGGTAGGACTCCTAGCAGAGTCCGCATGGGGAAGTACCACACCTTTGCCAGTTATTCTACCGCCAAGCAGTAGTGTGCAAACATTATTCAGTTCCAGTTTAAAGGGCAATGTTTCCAGATAAATAACAGGGCTTAGAGATGTAACATCTTAGAGCTCTGGGTGACGAGCGCAGTGCTAAGCTAGGTAATAATTTGGACTCTTCATGCTCCAATGGCTGCGTGTCACTGTGCTGTTATGTGGCAGGCGTGTTGCTTATCCGCTAAATCCTTCTACTTAAAACTTAGTTGTACCTAATTTTAATAATTTGTTAACGTGACAACGTCTAATTAATCGACGAACGCCGAATGCATGCACGAAAAAGTGTCCCATTATGTCCCGTTGCGCTCTTTGTCCCGTTACGCTCATTGTTTGCTTGCGCTGCATCCACAAACGTTTTGTTCTGACGTTGTCACGTTAAACTATCGTCCGTAAACCAACCGACTTTACAAACAACCAAATATTTCATAGAACAGTTTAGATTTAGCTAGCATTTAAAAAAAAAAATATCTTTCTCTTATACTTTACTCCATCAATCTCCGAAGCCCAGAACTGTTAAGGTGAAGCTTTCAACCGAAGGGTAAGAACGGCATTTAATTGTGTTTAGTCGAACAAAAGGAGTTCTGCTCCGAAGATGCTTCCGACAAGTTAGAGAAATGTATTAATTGTATCACTAGACGGTAATGAGGGGAGAATTGTTCGATTTGAAAGGGGTTAAGATAATTCGGACCGCGATAAAGAAGTAATGGCTTTGTCTTCCTTCTTTGGCGCTCTTTTGTTTTATATAATAGGAAGTTGGTAGTAACTGCTACGTCGAACCTGCTAGGCTAACCTTTGATAGGCCTAGGTATAGTGCTACGAGTACAATAAGGAGTTAGAACTTGGATGTTACGACTAGAGCGCATGTAATTTAAACTTTGTCTGTCGAACATAGAGTGCTACGTTAATTTGCTGTAGTCACTCTACTACGCGCAGATTGCTACGGCAAAGGTGCTACAGCAAAGCGATACAATTAGTCCGCTACGTGCAGTGCTACGTGACGCTGCAATTATTGTTCATTATTGTTATTTATTGTTAATTAGTGTTAATTATTGTTTTTATTATAAAAAAAACTCAGAAAATATAAACATTTGTTCCCGTAACGCGAATACTATCAGTACTTTGCTGTTTTACTTGCGCAATTTTTGTTACAGTAAATTGCTCAATAAAATATATTATGTGCTATTCGAGACTATAATCTAGATGTTTGTGTTTTCAAATTTCGTGGCAATTCATTCAGTGTTATGAGTATAGTAAAGAGCTACAATTTGGATGCTACGGCTAGAGCGCATGTAATTTCGTCTGTCGAACATAGAGTGCTACGTTAATTTGCTGTAGTCACTCTACTACGCGAAGATTGCTACGGCAAAGGTGCTACAGCAAAGCGCTACAATTAGTCCGCTACGTGCAGTGCTACGTGACGCTGCAATTATTGTTAATTGGTGTTAATTATTGTTATCATTATAACAAAATTCAGAAAACGGTAACATTTGTTCCCGTAAAGTGCTGGACTTACGGGAACAAATGTTACCGTTTTCTTTGTTACCAGTAGAGATTTACTACGATAACATGACCCGCCCCTCCAGAATTCAAAACGTTTGAAAGTATTTGTGAAAGAATATACAACGCACCACCACGCATGTGTGCGTACTGCTACTGCAGACGAATAATACAACTACATACAAACTCTTTCGTAAGGATGTGATTACACACATTAAAACAGTAATTTGGAGGGGCGGGCCATGTTATCGTAGTAAGTCTCTACTTTGCTGTTTTACCTGCGCAGTTTTCGTTACCGTAAATTTTGCTCAATAAAATATACGTGCTATTCGAGACTATAATCTATGTAGATGCGTTTCAAATTTCATGGCAATCCACTCAACCGTTTCGACGTGATCATGCAACAAATATTCAAACTTTTGTACATAAAAGATTAGTAAGTTATTTTATTTGGTTTTCAAGAATTTTCCTTGTAATTAAGTAGTGGTACCGACATTATAGAGTTGTATTACCTCGCGATTGGAGGGATGAGCGATAACAACAAAAAGTGGATATTCGATCTATCGACGACGCGTAGGGTGGCGACGATACAGACTTATATGGTACATTTGTATCAACTGACGTAAAATAAGAGGTAAAATTAAAATCTAGCTGTTTATGTATATATTATCCTATCCGTGGATATAACCTAAAAGAGCGAAAGAAAGAAACAGTAGGTTTTGTTTTCAGAAAATAAATATTTTTTAATATTGTGGTGAGACGAGCAAGGTTTTATCTTAAGGGCATACCCCGAGCAAAATAAATGACCTTAAGTATTTTTTACCTCATCGCACACCGCAAGAAAGAGCAAGAGAGAAACAGTAGGATTTGATGCTGTTTTACGCTCAAATATTAGAAAAAACTGTTTACAAAATCAGATTTTGGTCTTTTGAAATAAATATTTCTACCAAAATGTTCGTAATGGAATTGTCTATGCGATGGTGTAAGTACCAACTCCAAATAATCGTGGGTTTTCGAGTAGATGCATGATAATTACAATTATTTCAATTTTTTACGGTTTCGTTGTGAGGAGATTATTCAAACAATACATTGATTAACAAAAAAAAGAAACTACCATTTTGAAGCCAAGAAACTGTAAAAATTTTATGTATTTTTTACCAGTTGATATTTGTTTTGGCTAATGAGTAAGTAGCTCTGAAAACTGGATAAAAACTCGTTTTGCTGGGAGACGCACCTTAATATCCGCTTGATACACTGTGGTAACTATATTACACGAAATGACGAAAAACAACAAACTCTCTTCTGCGAAAAAGACTACAAAGTCTTGATCATCGCCGAAAAATTGCCAGCCTATCGGGTTTTTATCGGATACACTTTGGAGAGTGTGCGACTGATTTGCATGATCTGATACCACCTTGCCCTTTTTTCTATCGGAATGCTCGTAGCTCGAAAAAGCGACATCGTTTCATGGTTGAAGTTCCAAAGACACGAACGAAGAGATTTGACTCTACTTTTGTGATAAGAACGTCTAGGCTGTGGAATACGTTGCCTGAGTGGGTTTTCCCCGATGGTTACAATCTTTGTGTCTTCAAATCGAGAGTGAATCGGTTTCTTCTAGGTAAACACGCTCCATCGTAGACCGCATCGTCGCTTAACATCAGGCGAGATGGCGGTCAAGTGTAAACCTACAAAAGTTAAAAAAAAAAAACTTATTTTTGCGATAGGGACAGGAAAAAATATTCTTGGTATTTTTACTCGGGAAGGTAAACCCACATATGTATATTTAACTAGCTGTACCCTGCCACGCTTCGCTGTGGAACATTGTGATGCATAAATTAGATAAAAACAATCCTTGATGCGGATTATATATCATTGTACAATTTCAGCTCGATCGGTGCAGAACTTTTTGAGTTTTTGAAGCGTACACAAACCAATATAACATTTTTATATATAGAGATGGCGTTTGATTGAACCAGTTTTTATTTTGACGGAAACCATATTAAAATCAAAGATGAATGAATGATCTTTGATACATAGAAATATCATAAAATAAAAAATAATTGAAAAAATTGGCGTGAAAATGGCCTTGAAGTATTATTGTAAAAGAAAAAAAACTATATTTTGATATCGAATGCAGTATTTTTGTGTTTTCTTGTTTTAATAATTTAAATTAATTTAACACGATATAATGCACTTAGGTAACCTGACACCCGTTACCCCCGCAAAATTGTAAACGTGAGTCGCCGGCAGGTTATGGCCGGTAAGCTACACGGATGCACACTCTATGATTGGTCCCTGGAACACGGTAACGCATTATACAGGTAAACTTTAGAACAAATGGAAAAAGTGTGCAACTGATCTGCATGATCTAATTCCACCTTGCCCTTTCTTGTAGATTATGGAAAAACATTTTTTGTTTTATCAAACTATTTTAAGTCAACAAATGTGTAGAGCATTAAAGTTCCGAAGTTGTGGCTTGACGTCTTCGTAAAAATCGCATAATGAAATGACGTCTTTCAAAACTTTTGAACACTGTATTGACGTCATTTATTATTTGTCAATACGAATAAAAATAATTTTACTGACGGACTTTTTCGTTTTATAAGTCATCGTGCCAATTACGCAGATCATACGAATTTATTTTGGATAACTTTTACTTTTTTGGATCTAACGAAACTCACAAAAAATATCTATGATCCAGTTGTAATCATGCACTGCTGGACATAGGCCTCTCCCATTATGTATTATAGGTAACCCACTCAACTGCCCTAGTGGCTTAGTTGGTAGTAGCTCTGCCTGCGAAGCCGAGGGTCGTGGGTTCGATCCCCACCCAGTGCAAATATTTGTGTGAAGAA
This sequence comes from Ectropis grisescens, assembly GCA_017562165.1. Classification (NCBI taxonomy): domain Eukaryota; kingdom Metazoa; phylum Arthropoda; class Insecta; order Lepidoptera; family Geometridae; genus Ectropis; species Ectropis grisescens. The sequence continues at coordinate 12,320,148 of CM029797.1, forward strand.
TTCAAATGTTTGCACTGTGTCTGGGTGTTTCTATGTATAATAAGTATGTATTTAAAACTATATAAGTATTATAACAGCTATCTGGCTGCCATCACACAAGCTTTGCTTAGTTTGGGGTCAGATAGTGTTGTGTGTGAATTGTCCACCAATATATATATATTGTTCACCAATATATAATATATAACTCGATCTTTAATCTTACATTTACAACCGGTACCTAACCGATATCGTCATTCCATCTAGACTCAGCGTCCTACACTACGTTTACCGATACGGGCTCCACTCCAGGGGGTCTATCTCTGAAGGAAAACTGTCTTAGCTTTGAAGTTTCTCAAATTTTTTTGTCGTTTGAAATAATAGAGACAGCCATAGCAAAGCTATGGCCACAGTAAAATATCTTCATACAAACGTGCCGGTCTCGGTTTGAATGTGTGCGTGCGCTCCGCGCGCCGTGTCGGCACGCGATTTCACGCACACGCTAGCATAATCTATGGGGGAATAAGGTGGTGGCAGTACGGGCTGTGCAGCGCGACTGTGAGCACGTGCGTACGTTACATGACCGCTCGCGTTCGTCAACTCTCGCCGGCCACTTAAAAGTGACAACCCTGGGGATCAACGCAAGATTAGGCTAATAACTCGGCGGGCGGCCTTAGATAACCTACTGTTATGTATTTACTGTGCTATAGCCGATTTAGTCAGGCGGTAGAAGGCCCGAACCCGTCTATCGGGATCCCCTAGTTATGGGGTCTGCGAAAGATATAACAAGTTCACTGTCGTTTCAGTTCGCAAATGTTAATGCAGTGGCGAGTGAATCGGATTCTTCTCCGTAATCGCACGAAGCCATCACTTTCCATCAGGGAAGATGACGGTCGACCATAAAACTATTCTTAGATCTTGCTAAGCTTTGGATGGGCTAACTGATCGGCTGGATCGAATTGATTGGCTCTTACAAAAGTTTACACTTGACCGTCATCTCGTCTGATGTTAAACGACAATGCGGTCAACGACGGAGCGTATTTACCTAGAAGACACTGATTCACTCTCGATTTGAAGACACCAAAATTATAACTATCGGGAAAAACCCACTCAGGCAACTCATTCCACAGCCTAGACGTTCTTATCACAAAATTAGAGTCAAATCTCTGCGTTCGTGTCTTTGGAACATCAACCATGAAATGATGTCGCTTTTTCGAGCTGCGAGCATTCCGATAGAAAAAAGAGCAAGGTGGTATTAGATCATGCAAATCAGAAGCACACTCTCCGTCGAGATAACGGTTAAGGTAAATTTATAATAGTTAAAAAAATTGCAATCATATGCGATGGTACCTAGTTTGGTCTCAGTTTTAACCGATTTCAAACAGGATGAGGTTTTCAATTCGATCGATTTTTAGGGTTCCGTAGCCAAATGGCAAAATACGGGACCCTTATAGATTCGTCATGTCTGTCTGTCTGTCCGTCCGTATGTCACAGCCACTTTTCTCCAAAACTGTAAGAGCTATACTATTGAAACTTGGTAAGGAGATGTAATCTGTAAACCGCATTAAGATTTTGATACAAAAATAGAAAAAAACCAAAAAATCTAGGGGTGTCTCATACTTAGAACTGAAATTCAAAATTTTTTGATTTTTTTGATCATAACCATACGTGTGGAGTATCTATGGATAGGTCATCAAAAATGATATTGAGGTTTCAAACATATTTTATTTCTAAACTGAATAGTTTGCGCGTCGGACTCTTCCAAAGTGGTAAAAAGTGTAACCCCCCCTGTGACTTCTAAAATCAGAGAATGACAAAAATAAAAAAAGTGTGTGATGTACATTACCATGTATTCTATCAATGAAAATTGCTTTGAATGAGATCTAGTAAGTAGTTTTATATTAATGCGTCATAATTCGACTACTCTTAAAACACTGATTAAAGTAACAACGAAGTACAATAACTTTTATATTATGATACTTGCTGCTACAGAATCCTTCATGGGCGAGTCCGACTCGCACTTGACCACTTTTATTTAAGGATTGTGTTTTCAGAATAATTTCTAATATTAAACGCAGGTTAAGTTTTTGTCAAAATAAACGTTTTGTCAAAATATTTGTAAACGCGCCAAATCAATCCCCTTTAACGTAATTAAAGCTTAAATTTTACCTGTTTATTTTAAGTAATGATTCCTAGAAATAACGACTTTTAAATTAGCCTCTTTGAGCTCCTATTTCAAATTAGCCAGCATACAAACATTGACATAACTGTTGTAGAAAGCTACAAATTTATCTGGTCACTGGTAAAAAAATCGAACTATCGTCATTGTAGGATAAAAGACTCAGAATACAACAGTAGAGACATTTAAGGCCTGATACGTTTGGTAGTAACTGGGAATTGTAGATCAAAGCGTCATCTAGCATTCATTGAACATAGATTTTGCTCACTAATTAACGATGGTTAGTAATTGGATCCTCTATTTAAGGTGCGTGCTCCAGCAAAACGAGTTTTTTAGATAGATCGATACTCTTTATTGAACACACGAAAATAACAATAATTTACAAATTGAAACAGGTTAAACATTTAAAGTTAGTGCGACAGACGGCGGCCTTATCGCTAATATCGATCTCTTCCAGGCAACCTTAGGGTGGAAAAAGATGGGTTCTTAAAATGCGGTTCTTAAGCTATTGCATAGCTTTTATGGCGGGCCTGGGGACTTGGGGACCGAATTTTAGTGATCGTGCATCTCTTTCTTATGTTCACAAGAAAGAGGGATGGAAGACCGTAACGCCGTCCTCCCCACTCGGTCATTCGACTTTGAATCTTATTTGTATTAGCTTTACAGACTAAATGCTCTTAGCAGTGTTGCCAACTTAACGGATTTCCCGTGATATGTAGCGGATTTGAGTACGTAGAGAACGGGAAAATAACTTTCTAACGGCTATTATCATAACATATTAGCGTAATTATGTATACTATTATTATTATGTATTTAAAAATTACGTACTTCAAATAAAAAAATATAAATTTTAGTGCATATCTTTTTTAATAAATTTAGTACAGTGCGACATTTTAGAGTAGAAATTAATTAATCGGGAACTAAAAATTCAATCTTGCTGGCAACACAAAAAAAAAAAAAGTACTCGAATTGTCGGCTCATGGACAAGCATCCAAGCCATGTATATAATAAATTAAAAAAAAATAATAAAAAAAAATACTCGAATTGTCAATAATCGTAAACAATCGTGTTTGTAATAATTGTTTTGCGTTATCTACGAAATTACGAGCAGTGACCAACAAAAACCATGCAAAACAGTGTCATCATGAACAACGTGATTCGTGGCGGTGCCCGTGCAATAATTTACAAAGTTTGTATACGGTGTATGGCGGAATATCAAGCTGGAAATCTTTTAACAGGACTAGACGACGTTTACAAATGTACAGCTGATTTTACTGGTAAGTGACTATAGAAAATTGTACAAAACACTGGCATGAACCACTAATGTATGCAGATAATAGATATTCTTACGATTAACAACAACATATCATACTCTGACTTATTTTTTGAGGTTAAACAGTATGTAATAATAGCAATACTGTATACATATCAGTGATATGTATTGGATAATTACTGCAAGATGAGTAGAATATGTTAGGAGCAGTATATCCACATATTTATATGTATAAAAATGTACTAACATTTTTCTCTTCAGTCGTGAGCATTTACGACATTTACATTATTACATTTACATTTACTTCTGAAAAAGATTGGTTTTGTGTACAAAAAATGCAGAACAAACCGGCAAGCTCTTCTAGAAAAACCAATGATTGCACACAAAAGAGAAATATATTTGAAGCCCATTATTAAGGAAAATAGAAATTTGCCGGAAGAGCTTCAAAAAGATATAATTTATTTGGACGAAAGCTATATTCACTCAAGCTACAAGCTTAAAAAATGTTGGCAGTCCATTGAAATTCAAGGTATTATAACGGATATATCAAAAGGGAAGCGATGGATTGTAGTTTACGCTGGAACTGAAAAAGGTTTTGTGCCTAATGCACTTTTAGTCTTCAGCGGTGTAAACAAACAAGAAGATTACCATTCTGAAATGAACCAAAGTAACTTTACTAAATGGGTTACAGAAAAACTTATCCCCAACATCAAAGAGCATTTAATCATAGTGATGGATAATGTTCCTTAACACTCTGTGAAAAAAAATAAAACTCCAACAGCAGCTAATAAGCTGAGCAGCTAATGAGCTACTACCCACTAAGCCACGAGGCCAGTCTATATGTTTATAGCCTCGCAAAAACGTGAGCTAGAGAACACTCCAAATTTAAAAAGCATTCAACTAACTATCCTAAGTGGTTCACAAACAACCAATCTAGTTGACAACAGGTGCACTTGATAACCGCTGATCACCCAAATAATCCGGATGGATTATTTGGGTGATCAGCTCAGATTTGAGTGATTATGGTGCTCGGATGAGCACCAATATAATAATGCACATATTTCAACAAGACATGTTATTATTGAGAGGTCAGTCACATTTAATAATTGAATATCATTAATAATACAGGCAAGATGGTTAATACTTATTAATACATATTACAGTAAATAATTTAAAATATTTGTTTGAATAATTATTGTAAATTATTTACTGTAAGAGATATGTTGTAATGATACAATATAATATCTTATTTCTTAAGCTCTTTGTCTTGTTAATATATTTTTTCAATGTTTTTAGGTAAATTACCTATGTGTAAAATTATTAAAACTTAAAAATGATGTGCTCCATGTTAAAGAAAATGATTAAATTAGTAAACCTTTAAATTATGTTGTGTTATAATATAGCATTATCTACCTTTCCAGCATTATGATAAAAACAATTGTGACTCAGACTCAACATTATGCCAAAAATCCTTCATAAATAAAAACATATTATAATAGGGATGTTAATACTAATCACAAATTAATGTTTAGTGTTAATTTTATGAAAGTTTGTATCATTAGAACATCGAAAATCACATTTCTATAATTTAATATTACATAGTAAATTATTATTAAAAATGATTTTAAATGCTACATTTATAATCTGTTGTCACGTGACTGGAAACACCAATATGACATGTTATGTCACTAACCTCAAAACAAGCTGTCGAAGACTGACTAGATTGTATACTTCTCTGCATTTTTTTATGGTAAACTAATGTCACTCTTCAAAATAAAAGCAATTTCGAAAAATTGTTAACATCCCTATTGCTTATGTTGATAAAAATGCATGCAAGATGCAATAGCTTTACCGCGGCAGTCCCCAATTGCCACACTTCTTTTTAACCCCCGACCAAAAAAAGGGGTGTTATAAGTTTGACGTCGATGTCTGTCTGTCTGTCTGTCTGTGTGTGTGTCTGTCTGTGGCACCGTAGAGCTCAAACGGATGGGCCGATTTCAATGCGTTTTTTTTTATTCGAAGGTTGATTTCCGTGCGGATGTTCTTAGCTATGTTTGGTTAATATCGATTCAAGATGGCCGCCACCACAAAATGGCGAATTATATTATTTTTTTCACTACTACCACAATATGGGTATCAAATGAAAGGGCTTGACTAGTAGAATACTTTGCACTGTGGCAAATTTCAAATCCAAGATGGCCGCTACCACAAAATGGCGAAATACATTTATTTTTTCACAACTCCCTTAATATGGGTATCAAATGAAAGGGCGTGACTAGTAGAATGTTGTACAGATAACAAATCCGAGGTAGTCGGGGGTTAATCAAAGTTTTTATTTGTCTAGTTTTCGGAGCTATCTCATTAACCAAAACAAATATCAACTAGTAAAAAAACTTTAAATTTATACAATTTCTTGGCTTCAGAATGGTAGTTTCTTTGAATGAATTTATTGTTTTTTTTTTCATTTTTTCGGTGTTTTTTAATACTGGACACTTATTGTTTAAATAATCTCATCACAACGAAACCATAAAAAATTTAAATAATTGTAATTACCATGCATCTACTCGAAAACCGCCGTTATTTGGATTGTGTATTGGTGTAAGACCAACGGATAGGCAATTCCATTACTAACATTTTGGTATAAGTATTTGTTTCAAAAGGCTAAAATCTGATTTTATAAAGAGTTTATTCTAAAATTTGAGCGTAAACAGCGACAAATCCTACTGTTTCTTGCGGTGTGCGATGATATTATACGAACACTCAAGATAATTTGCTCGGGGTACGGCTTTAATTGGTCTATATGTGAATACATACACATTTCAAAAATCCTATCCTATTAATATTATAAGCTAACAGCGCCCCGAGGTGTTTCCGCGTAGTCCCCATTCCCGTTATTTTTTCGGGATAAAAAGTAGCCTATGTGTTCTTCCACTTTATTATCTCTCTGTATTCCAAATTTCAACCCAATCCGTTCAGAAGTTACGACGTGATTGAGCAACAAACATCCAAACATTGACATTTATAACATTACTGTAGGATCACATAGTTTTGATGTTTTGATGTTTGTGGCTCAATCACGTTGTAACATCGGTACTGATCAGAATACAATGAATTATTCAGTAGGAACTTAGGTAGGTAGTTATTATATAAATATTATGTGTTCAAATCGCGAAATAACATTATGTACGGATCAGGTTGAAATTCGAAATACAATTTAATTATATAGTTGCGAATAATACGTAGGCTTCTTACCGGGAACTACTCGGGTACAATATCTAACAGTGATATCATTTTTGAAATCGGTTCAGTGATTCTTGAGAATATTGCGTTCAAACAAAAAAACCTCGCCACCTGCTACGCCAGCTGTCGAATATTAAATAGTTATCTCGTTTTTGTTACATTCTTCATTTATACTCCAATTGATAGTAGCGTAATGTTATATAGCCTTACTCGATAAATGAACTATCTAACAGAAAAATAATCTTTCAATTCAGTCCAGTAGTTTCCGAGATCCTAGTGTTCAAACAAACTCTTAAGCTTTATAATATTAGTATCAATTTGGGGAAATATTCTTATCCATGTTCATGAAGTGAGTTTTATAGTGAACGTTAAAACCCACTTGTTAAACGTACAGACAGAATGACCACTAAAACGCATCGTTCCTTTTATGGAGCCGTATCGACAGACGGACGGTAAAACCACTGTTTTATTAAGAAGGTTTTAAAACGCCTTCGTGAGTGCCTGTTGCTCGTATATGTTTAAAGTGTTTTAAGAACGAGGTACCTATGGCAAGCTTGGAGGCGACAGGGAGTTTGCTGCCCTACTAAAGTGAAAAAATATTAGATATGTACTAATTTCTAAATAAAGAGTGACGAGACGAGCAATACATGTGCCTGATGGTAAACAACATGCCTGCTACATAACAGCGCAGCGACACGCAGCTATTGCAACATTAATAGTCCAAATCATTACCTAGTACTGCACTGCGCTCGTCACCCAGTGATCTAAGATGTTAATGTCTCCAAGCCTTTTAATTTCTCTGGAAACATTGCGCTTCAAACCGGAAGACAGTAATGTTTGCACATTACTGCTTGGCTGTAGAATTACTGGCAAAGGTGTGGTACCTACTTCCTCAGGCGGACTCTGCCAAGAGTCTTACCACTTCAAAAACTAAAAAAAAACGAATTACTTCTGTAAAATCGTGGCATTAGTAAAATTAAGCAATATTATTTGTGTAAATTGTTTTGGTTCTACATTATCTGATGTAACTACGGGCCCCATGACACCACAATGTGGTGTCAACACTACTTTATACCACTTTTTGGGTAGAATAATATAAGATTTACTCTCATAATTGTGCGTCACCGCGTGTGATTTTGCGTGAATAGCAGCGTATTTCGAATGCGAAATCACAAGATGTTATCCATCCAAGAAGCGTCTTACGTGTACGTTTTGCTCCCCTGCTCCGCTGCCACTCCAGCGCTACGTTATTATGCTCCCCACCACCTGTATCCAGATATGACAGGGAGTCTTCTAGCATCCATTTACTGGTAGGTCTCCGAGTTGGTCCCGGCGAGTCATGGGCTGATTCTGGTACACCAGTGGTGTGAACTCAGTTACAGACAGGCTGCGGAATGTATCAAACTGAAATTTGAAACTTATATAGGTAACAGTTCGGAAAATTACTGCTATTGGCTATTTATCCATTTTTATCTAAAATACAATAAGTCATTAATACAATAAAAAATAAAGTTCATAATAAATCAATCAATCACATAATTCATCACATAACTCAATACTCTATCAATGTTGTGATGAAGAGTTCGAGTGTATACCTGCGCAACCCTCTCGCACCCCCTCACCTGCACCCCCGCAACAGCCGTTGAGCTTGCGTGCGCGACGTGCGGCAGCCCGCAGTGCCAAACGGGCAGCCACCGCGCGTGTGCACTCGCCTTGAAAAAGGCCGCCGGACGCGGCCGAAACTCGAGTCGGATTGACCGACCGTATATACGTGAGTGTCCCGTTATCCAATTAAATATGTGTAACAACCACGTTAATTTTAATACAGTACAAAATTAGTCGCAACACAACGCACCCCAACCGGGCATTGCAATTTAAGTGTCATTTTGGAGGAAAGCGTTTCATTTCACAGTTAAATAGGTACTTGGTTTACAGTAACTACTCGGCACAAAAGTGCTCATTACACTAGCAGCATTATCACGCTGAATAGCGATGTGCCAGGTACAAGCCGGAGCAGGAGTCAACGCAATTTTCCCCTCGTTCCATGTTCTAACTCCTTAACTAGCTGCCGAGTTTCTCCACTGCGAAGACATTTTTATCTCGCAAAATATATGTAAATTCTTAAGTATTATTTAAGATTTTTCTTCAATTTCAGAGGTAAGTTATCCTCGACTCCCAGCAATCCTGGTCGCTCTACTCTGTCCTTGCTAACGAGAGCGTCTGATTAATACCTTGGGACGATACTCTAGCTAGAATATGAAGTACAGGCAGCTGTGAAAGCGAACTCGACACTAGATACGTCTGTCATTGCTTGATCTACGATTTATTACAACTCTTTAATAAATAGAGGTCAATTTATAATGGGAAGATGTACTGTTGTCAAATATTACTAGGCCTGCGACTGTGAAGAGTCGTAACGAATTCTGGGGTCTCGTTATGGTGAAAGGTTTTTAATAAAATAAAACAAATCTTTGTTGTGAAAAGAGCATTAGCAACTCAAAGCACACTAAAAATTCGTAGCACTAGCAGCCCACTAAATGATCCCACTGCTGGGACTTAGAGCTATCTCTTGAGAAAATAATAAAAGGGCATTCAGGCAGGCATCACGCTGGCCCAGTAACGCAGGATTTTATCACTACTAGTTTAAACGGTAAAGGAAAATATCGTAACCCAACCCGCATGAGAAGAACAACTTTTGAGTACATGCGTCATATGCCAACTCAAAGTTGGCCATCGTGGCAATTTTCAGGCATTTCAAGGCCAACAAATGTTGGCCAGTTTCAAGCCTAAATAGGCTTGAAATGCCTTTTAGACCCAGAAATATAATAGTATAATTTATTTTCTCCAAAAAAAAAACTGGCTTGCATTTAGAATTCCCACACTCGAATATATGTACTTCATAAGGATCCATAATATACACAATCCAAAGACATATAAAAGAAATAAAAATTACAAACTTTCTTTTCTTTTTTTTACATAGCACAAGTAAAAGAAAATATTTTTTTTAGTTTTTTAAGGGCGTGTGGGCCGTAATTTTGAATTTTTAAAACAACTTTAAGACCTTTAATATAGTGTATTAAACTCTGAAAAAAATATATATAATAGTTAAGGATCTAATCTAGTGCAATTCGCAGTCAATAACACGATTTATTGAATTTTACTTGATAGAAAAAAAATCCCAAAGTTACCTCTTTTCAAAAAGTTTTTTCAAGTTTATGACTAAACTAATGAATTTTTTTACTAAATTTTTGTACTCAACGAAAGCCACTAAAAAGTTATAGATGCATTCGCAGAGTTTGACTTGATAAAAAGTATCAGCTATTCACTATGTTTTAATATCTACCATATATATAGCGCGCCGTTCGGCAAGCCTGATCAGTCGCGTTTCGGCGCTCACGGACGACGGGCCTGTGCTTGATTTTGCAATTTTGACAACCGATAAATTTTAAATATTACGATCATAGTGCCACAGTATAACAATATCAGTAGGTATTACTAGTGAAGCACGCTATGATCTTGATTTTTGATACCGTTTTCATTGGAATTGCAAATAGACGCTGATACTAATTAGTACGCTGTTTACTTTATGTTGTAGACCAAAAGGGGAGTCTCAAAAAACTGACGTCGATACCACATCAGTAAAAAATTCAATGCGGATGTAAAGGAAAATAGATAAGTATCGGTAAAATATTCGTCCGTTAAATCAGAGATCGGGATAAGGAAATAATGAGAGGGGAAAAATCCCCTGCGTAAATCCCCTAACATCATTTATGATACCTAACTTGCATTTATATGCCATTTAGGTAAATTCTTTGGTAGTAAGGTATTTAGTACTTGGAAGAAAAATCCTCACATACAGATTTTACCACTTCGGAAGAGACTTTCGCGCAAACTATTCAGTTTAGAAAAAAAATGTTAGGAACTTCAATACAATTTTGAACACCTTTCCATAGATACACGTATGGTTTTGTTAGATTTTTTTTTTATTTCTTTTCCAAGTTTGTGACACCACCAAAATTTATTGTTTTTTCTTTTTTTTTCTATGAAAATGTTAATATTGTTCATAGAAATTTAAACACTCGACCAAATTTGATAAGAAGCCTTTTAGGCAGTAAAATTACTCGTAGAATTGAACTCTGTACTAAATTTCCGATTCGTATTTTTTATATAAGGTTTAGAATCATTTCCTGAGCATAAAATCACAAAATAATAACAAATCCAGGTGGAGCTTCAAGCGCCAGCTTGAAAAAACGTTTTTGGCTGATATTCTGAAAAAAGTTATAAAGCGTTTTATTATTGTAGAAAATAAAATTTCCCATCTTTTGTTACCAGTAAACTTTTTTTTCGGACTTACCGATTACGATTTATTATGTCAAATTTGATGATAACAATGTAAAAATAATAAGATGTGAATTCTGTTCCCAGTAGCATAAACATGTCCCTTTTTACTGGAATGGAAGAAGAGTTATGTTTTTCGCGCGTATCTTTTATGTTTGTAAAACTTTTATTTCCACATATCTTCCAAACGGCTGGATGGATTTTGGTAACAAAGATATTCTAAGACTAGTCTGACTCGCCAAAGTGTCCTTAGATAGTAGGTAATATTTTTTTCCGTGTAGATTGTAGTCGGGGTTTTTAAATTAAAGTTATTCTATCATATTGCTCGTTGCGCGAATAAACAGCACCGTTCATCATCATGATTGAAGAGTTGAACGAAGAGTTTGGTCTTGATTTTTGTAATAAGAACAACTAAGCTGTGAAACGCATTGCCAGAGTGGGTTTTTGTCGAAGGTTCGAACCTTGGGGTTACGAGGTACACTGTGCTTGTTTCTATTAGAGAAACAAGTTCCATCGTAGACCATATTATTTACATCCACTATTATCGGCATCATCGCAATCGTATCATTAAATGGGTTATAAATTGTAAACGGTAAGTTTTACAAAAAAAGTTTACTAGCTACAAAAGATGCAAAATTTTATTTTCTACAATTATTGTCAAAATATATAGTTTCCAAAATATCGGCTAAAACAGTTTTTTTCAATTGGCGTTTGAAGCTCTCCCTGGATCTGTGAGCATTTTGTAATTTTATGCTCAGTAAGTGATCTTTACCTCATAGAAAAAAATTAGAAATTTAGTGTAAAGTTGACCAAAAAACCTTCTATTTTTACTGGCCTTTCATTACGTTTCAGCACATTTTCTTAAATTTTTGACGAACTTGTGAATTATTAGGAAACATTTTAAAAAGATGCATGAAATTAGAAAAGCCGTTCTCAACTTATAGTGTGACCAAAAAGAAAAGGTTGAGTTTTGTATATCTACGAGTATAGATAAATTTAATATTTCTTCGTTTCACTTCACAATTCACAAAATTGTTATCACTAGTATAAACCAATCTTGAACAAAAAATGAGTTTAAATTACATAGTCCAATATTTTAATGTTATTTCTGCACTGTGGCACCGATTCCGCGGTCGGTGACGGTCTCGAGAACAAGACAGCGTTAAATGCCTAATTTGACAGAACTACCTGGCCTTAATTCATATTTCAAAAACAACAAACAAACCAATTAGAGAACCTCCGCCATTTTTCGACAGATTTTGGTTAAACTAAACTTTGAATTGAATATAGTGGTTAGCAAAGATGGTTGAACTCAAGAATAGCCCTGAACATCTTGACATTGATAATAAACTGCGTCTGTGACATCTGTCTCTATCTAAGCCGTCTCTATCCAAGACATCTATCTTGCTCGCGCTAGTTATAATTGGTATCATTCTCTCTCTGTCACACGGTGATGTGTGACCGGTGACGGTGATGGTAGCTATTTTAAAATTTTAATTTATGTAATTAGAAAATACTTTAAATATTTTTTAATGCAGTACTTACGCATGAAATGTAATTCCATTAAATTTGAGTTTCTAGAATTATTAAAACACTTTTTAAACGCACAGCAAGACATAATCTTTTATATTTGTGTTCAAAATGATCAAAATCAGTGATAGGTAAAAACGACCGGCGTCCCCCGCTTCCTACAACCGACTAGAACGGAAAGAGTGAGCTCACTCTTCGCAACGTTAACATGATTCTGTGCGCCCTGAAGCTTGGGAGGGCTAATCTTGAGTTGTACGATCTATAGTGGTTAGTAAGTAATAAGATTCGTTTTTGTACGGATTTTTTAAATACATTTTTATTTTATTTTAAAATATTTTATTTTCAAATTATTAAATTTTAATAATAAAAATTTTCGCAAACACTCGAAGACTGCCGGAATAAAATACTTTTTAATGATAATGAACTTCATGGAACAACTCAATCTTTCTCAAATCGCTTGAGTGTTCTTGAGACGAGGACTCAGAAGCCCATGAAGAATTGAAGATGGGATAAGAACTCACCTTGTGGTAATTATAACTTTATCGCTTAAGGGCTGATATCCAGCTATTTCGTAAAATTCTATGATTTTTTTTATTTCGTATAAACTTTGCGCATTGCATTTTGATAAGTAGGTACATGATATTTACCTATTTGTAGTGGTAGGACTCCGTGCAGAGTTCGCCTGGAAAAGTAATACACATTGGCCAGCTATTCTATCGCCAAGCAGCAATGTGCAAACATTACTATGTTCCGGTTTGAAGAGCAATGTTTCCAGTGAAATTACGCGGCATAGAGATAAAACATCTTAATCTCTGGGTAACGAGCGCAGTGCAGTGCTAGGTAATGATTTTGACTGGTCATGGTCACTGTGCTGTTATGTGGTAGGCATATTGCGCACCATCAAGCCCATGTCCTGCTCGTCTTGTCACTCTATAGTTAAAAAATATGCCAGCTTTTCGAGATAAAAGTCATCTGGCTACACTTCGATAGCTTTACTTGTGGTACCGATGTTCACAAACACGCTGTGAATGTGTGCGTGACCGCAGACGCCCGAGAGTTTTTTGTTTTCACGCACACATACTTACACAATACGTACACGGTATTTTTCACGTTGTTAGCATGTTTTTTTACACTTGGTCACCACTAGTAAAACGCGCGTCGCTTCGTGCGATGAAACCACGAGTACTATGCCTGTATTGACACAAAGTTTACTTTTTACCCCGTTAAAGTTGTTGATTTCCGTTGACGTCGTTAATCAAATTATACTTTTGCGAAAATCGTATTTGACGAAAATAATTTATGTACGTGCGTTTGATTCACAGTTAGTGTTAATATTTCACGCTCCATCGTAGACCGCATCGTCGCTTAACATCAAGCGAGATGGCGGTCAAGTGTATACCTATAAAGTTAAAAAAGAAGTGTGGCACTCGGGGACTGCCGCGGTAAAGCTATTGCATGTTGCATGCATTTTTATCAACATAAGCAATAGGGATGTTAACAAATTTTCGGAATTGCTTTTATTTTGAAGAGTGACATTTGTTTACCATAAAAAAAAATGCAGAGAAGTATACAATCTAGTCAGTCTTCGACAGCTAAGAGCATTTAGTCTGTAAAGCTAATACAAATAAGATTCAAAGTCGAATGACTGAGTGGGAAGGACGGCGTTACGGTCTTCCGTCCCTCTTTCTTGTAAACATAAGAAAGAGATGCACGATCACTAAAATTTGGTCCCCAGGCCCGCGATAAAAGCTATTTTGTTCGTTCTGTCACCCCATGGGAACAGAGCAGGGGGGACAGATCGGAATATTTCGGCAATAGCTTAAAAATAAATAATAATAATAATGTGCAATAAGTACGGGTGTTTTTTGTGTCTAAGTATTTCTAAGTATCATAATCTATATTTACTATTTTAAGACTATAATCGCATGATTTTAGTCTGTTTTCTACAGCTTTGCTTAGTTTGGGGTTAAATAGTGTTGTGTAAAAACTTTCATCAATATTCATTAATATAAAAATTTTAAACGACTTCAAAAAAGCCGATATCTCCGCCAATTGTAAATCGATATTCATGGTTATTTTTTTGTTTGGCAGATTAAAATTCCGAGGTAGTTCCATGTTCATCGGGGTCAGATGGTGTTGTGTGTGAATTGTCCACCATTATTTATTATTATTTATTATACAAATTTTATCGAAAAAGGTGCGCCGATTTTGGGAATTTATATAAATATATATAATACAAAACTAAGCATTACTTTCATTTATCTGAACAACTTAATGATAGCTTCTTATGAAATTTGATGGAGTGTCAAAAATTAATTTTAAATAGAAATCGGGTTTTGGTAATTTCGGAGATCTTTAATTTATTCAAGGCATAAATAGCTCAGTTAGTATACACATAGTATATTTTTAGAAAGAAAAACAATGTTAACTTCTTGAAGGTGAAGTGAAGCTACCCCTGTAAAGAGATTTCAGTACAGCTTCACAATCAGAAACACACCAGGGACCCGAGATGTATAACCCTTGTGCTACAGCGATATAGGAAACAGACGATCTGGGTGGAGGCGGCATTTAAGTTTAGGTAGGTAGTATGGTTGTAAGTTTTATTACACTCTTTTAAATGTTTAACATATTATGATGCAAATATTACGGATACAATAAAAAATGATGTTTCCGAAAAAGACGACCTTGGGTTCGTTAGTATCTGATTCGTAAGTTTGGTGTTCGAAAAATAAGGCTTTGTATTCATTCGTCTACGTCGTTTATTTTAATACCATACTTAACCTAAATTCAATTATGTATATATAAATACTCATTCTCATAAATATAAATAGTCATAACCTAAAAGAAAAAATGAGTTAGAAAGTGTGAAACTGCACGAGTCAACTTATAAATCGTACTGGCGAATGTAAGCAGTTGCGCACACATTATTCTTAAAAAAATTGCAGTTTAACTCGGAAACTACTGAAAAATTGTCTCACTCCTGAGTAATTTGTTGAGTAATAAAAAATGTGGAACTATATTTTAGTGAAACTATTAGAAACATTATGAAAAAAAGTTGCTCATAAAATGCATGGCATATGATAGGCTATATATTATGTACCACGAGCGAAGCCGGGGTGGACCGCTAGTCTTGGAATAATCATTATAAAATGTGCCACATCCACGTTTCTTCACATCGTTACCGTCATCCGCCGTGTAGTGCGCTGTCCGTGCCGCATGCCAACTACGAGAGTTTATTAGCTTTTGCTTAGGTCGGGAGGCGCGGGACAATCTCGTTATCCGTCATAATCATGTTTCCATCTTATTTAAGATAAAGTGAAGAAATAAAATTATGGGCTAACGTTTTTCAAAGACTAAAAAACGTTTCAGATTAACTCTTAATTATATTCCATATAATTAATATTATTAAAATAGTTAAGTGAATAACTCTGAGAGGGATCTTTTTGATAGAAAAAATTGAAACAAGCGTTTGTTTGTGTCAGGAATAATTATACTTGTTTTGAGTCTGGATGTTTCTGTGTATGTTGAGTATGTATTTACTGTTATACAATAGCTCTGCTATTTCTAATCTCTCATAATACAAGCACTGCTTGGTTCGAGGCTAATACATAGATGTTGTGTGAAAAATGTTCACAAATATTTGTTTTTTAATTTACGAGTAAGTATCTAAAAATTTTCAGTTACTGTAAAATAACATGAGACAAAACAAAAAGAAATAAACATAGCAAATATCTTTATACTATATATATTTGTATTATGTAGTATAGAGTGCTACCCATAACAGCATATTGGAACATAAAACACCCAAATTACTAAGTAGCATTGCACTGCACTCGCCAGCTATAGATATAAGATATAAATATCTAGATGTAATGAATTTAACCACCATCTCCTGTACTATTTTCTGCTGTTGTTTTATGTCACTGCTTTACGATGCTACACTTGGATGCAGTATAGCTCAAGATATAGTTTAATACTTAACGGAGGATAGAACGTAGTTTCACTTCTATAGATGTTACTATCTGGGCACGCGGTTTCATTACTTTTAGGAAATGTATTTTTTGTGGCAAAGAGAATAAAAGTAACATGATATTTAAATAACAGTGTGCTTGCAGTAGTGTTGATAGACGTACAGATTGCTTTAGGTGCACGTATTGATTGTCTTCCCGTGCTAGTCTCTACCGATTAAAATGTTTACGGGGTTCCGCCATTGTTGGTTAATATAACACGGGGACGCCCTCGAATTCTTTGGCAAACTCACCGTGGCCAGACCGTCTTCGGGTTCTCCAATGTGGCATACTCTCGGTGCAACTTAATCCAAAACACGCCGTGACCCTCTCAGGAATCAATCAGAAAGTAAGTGTCAACGCCTACGTATCTGAACATTTTCGATACCCGCGACGGGCCAGGTTTGTGGTTTGGACCACAAAGAAACCTGGTCCTAAATAGGCGATAGGCTTGGGCCTATCTATCTCTTTTCGACTGCAGAGGAGAGGGGCAGCGGTGCACAGCAATACTGGCACTCTATTTCCCCTCATTATGCATTAAATAAATTTTGAAAAAAAAATAGCTGGCGAAAGTGTGATATTTCGAAGGCGAATTTTGCAAAGGGTTGTGCCACTACAAAACGTCGTCTCAGTGCTTCTTTGTTCTTACTACAGTTTGGCAAAGATTAACGTTCATTTATACGAAGATAATGATGATAATGTCGATTTTATGCCTATTCGTACGCTTAAGCCATAAAAATATTTGCTAATAAAAATAAATAATAAATCTACGAGTTTATACTCTAAAACAACCATCTGTATTCAGCAAGCTCCATTACTTATCAGTTCATTGTAGCAAAGTTAGATGTAAGTTCAGTACTAAGCCACTACTCAAGTTAGTCCTTAACTTAGCATGGCTAAGTTAGCGAGGTGTCCTCGATAGTACATAACTTAGATCTATCCGAGAACCGCTTGGTTAGACCTAGGCGGAGTAGGAACTAGGCACGTAGTTTGGGATGTACTTTGTCATTGTTGAGGATTGAGAATGAAATTTGTGATACGTATTCTAAGTTCTCATTGTTACTACAATTGATAGGATTTAGCTGGGGTCTAGAACAGTCTTTCCCAAAGGGAGCGATAACGGTCCCTTGTGGACGCTGCAGGCCTAAAGGGACCTAAGAGACCCAGAACAAATGGAACGTTGTGTAGAGGCCTGGAGTCCGTTGTGTAACTACTACCTACTGGGCTCAGGTCACAAGTTAATTCTTTCGGGTTTTAGTAAAAGTCTCGTTTAGAATCAATGTTTAATCTCCGCTTATACATCTCACAATAAATAAATAATTTAATTTGAAGTGTTGTTTTTAAGTATGTTAAAAAATTGGGGCGCTAAAAATAATGTATTCGCATAGTGGGCAGAAGACAAAATAAGTATCAGAACTCGTGATCTAGAGCATCATAAGCACAAAGCAGAAGCAGCCTACTTAGTTCCCACCGCTGGGACTGAAGGCATTTTATCGCAAGAAGAGAGTCAAGGCTATTATCCACCATGCTGGCGGGTTGGTAGATAGCACATGACTTTGAAAGATTCTTGGAACATGCTGGTTTCCTCGCGATGTTTTCTTCGCCGTTTTTAAGTTAGCGGCATTACGCAAATGACTGTGGTTCACGAGGGATTCAAACTCGGAGCTCCGGATCGGTTTTCGCCGTTTTCTTCTCCCGATTTGACCAGCCGTAACTTCGAACTTCATAAATTCACCATAAGGGAATGTTTAGTACCTATTTCCTCTGGTCGAAATCGGGGCCAAGGAAATAAATACTCTCTCACGCAACGCTTTCCAAAGTTTGGAGCTCCTTATAAAACTCGCAACTCTCTTAAACCTCTTCGTTAAATACAAAGATTTATATTGTATTTATTCTCTTACAGAAGAAAATACTGTTCCATTGTGAGTTCAACGTTATAAAACAAAATATTTCGTTTTGGTTGCAGTCTCCAGGGGGCAGCTTTAGGGATGCTACAAAGATGATTTTATCGGAACTAAGGTAGGAAATAGAACGTTACTACATACTTAAAGTGGTCGTTTCTGATCTCATTTAAATTTGACAGTATCGGATTTATCATATATATGTCGGAGATTAAAGCCGGCAACCTACTCTCGGTAGTTCGATCTGAGAACCGAACGCAAGCATGACATTACAGCTAGTATTGCTTGGATGCGGCCGTTGGAACAGACGAGCATTCCAAAATCGGAGTTCAAACCGAGCGGACGTATCTGTTTGTCTACTGTATTGCAGTACATAATTAACTTGATTACGTCGCATAAATCTCTGATAGAAGTCCTTATCATCGTGTTATTGCTCGAGTACCCACGATGATGGAACCCACTGAAGATGTGCGCCCACCGAGTCCTTTCGCCCACCCTGCCCCGACATATAATTATAAATTCAATCGGATTTCCTTGTTTTCGAAAAAAAAAAAATATAATAGCTTTTGCTTCTGCTATTTTAAGTAGATAATTTTTTAGTTTTCTTTTAAACCTATCTTGTACTACCAGATAAGATAAGTTATAGGTACTTAGCTTGTGTTTTCTACCGCAACATACGTAACCTATTCTAAAATGAAAATCCTAAAATCCGGCTTTTCGAAAATGGTGTGACTTCGTACAACCCTAGCTTGCACTGACAGATACCAGCTTTGTTAAGCTGGACAGTTTTAATAATGGAGAAATAAAGTCTGTCGTCGAATGCTCTTTAGACTAGAATAAAATCGTTTTTGTTGTTTCCTATAGTATATTTTGCTAATTGTATATTTATTGGTATAATATGTATAGGCCTGAAATAAATGAATTTTTTACAGCATAACATGCGTTATCGCTTCTAAAATCCTAAAATTCGACATTTTGAAGCCGGATTTGACATCTTTAACTTGCTTTGACTGATACCAAAATAATGTTTAGCCGGACAAAAAAAGAATAATATTAAGCCGGACATTTAGATTAACGGAGAAATACATTCTGTTGTCGAATGCTTTTCAGACTAGAAAACTATAGCTTTTGTTTTATATAACATATATAACATGCGTAATCGCTTCCAAAATGAAAATCCTAAAATCCGACTTTTTAAAGCCGGAGTAGACATTGTGCAAACCCTAGCTTGCACTGACATAGCTTTGTTTAGAACAGTTTTAAAAACTAAAAAATTAAAATTAATAAAAAAGCTTTATTCTCGCACGCTCTTTGGTATAGAGTACAGTACCTAGTTTTTGTTTCACGTGGTAACATGTGTAATCGCTTTTAAAATGAAAATCCTAAAATCCGGCTTTTCGAAACCGGAGTTGATATGTACATTCCTAGCTCGCACTGACAGATACCCAAATAGCTTTGTCAAACCGGACCGTTTTAGAAAACGAAAAAATACATTTTGTTCCCGTACGCTTCCGGGTACCAGTGCAAGGGATTTCACTCGACAATTAAAATACAACTGGAATAGAATTGTAATAATTTTCACACAAGCGAAAAGAACATTACAGTACATTTAATGGCCATTGTTGGGGCTTTGAACTTTTGCTCACAATATAAGTACATAGGTACGCAAAAACAAAAAAATATTTTTAAAAAAACAGCACATGTCTCCACTTCTGGGACTCGGGGGCTTATCTCGAAAATAGCGACTCAAGGCCATGGTGGATGACACATGCCCTTGGAAAATTCTTGGTCCATGTCGGTTTCAAGATGTTTTAAGTTGAACACACAACGCACATGACACAAAAGGCTCATAGACAATGACACTCTTGTGCGTAAAAGACTTCAAAGCCTTGAACAATGCCGCAAAGTTTGCTAGCTTATCTGTTTTTTAACGGATACACTTCAGAGAGTGTGCAACTACTCTGCACAATCTAATACCACGGATATTTATTATATTCTACCATACCACCACATATGTTTTACGATACCATATTCTATCGGGATTTTCGTATCTCAAAGGAGCGACATCGTTTCATGGTTGATGTTCCAAAAACGCGAACGAAGAGGTTTGACTCCCACGTTTGTGATAAGAACGTCTGGGTCGTGGGATACGTTGCCTGAGTGAGTTTTTTACGATAGTTACAATCATGGTGTCTTCAAATCGAGAGTGAATCGGTTTCTTCTAGGTAAACACGCTCCATCGTAGACCGCATCGTCGTTTAACATCAGGCGAGATGGCGTTCAAATGTACTTATATAATAGTAAAAAAATACTTGAAAGATTGGATAGTTTTATTTCGATTAACAATCTTTATATGACAATATCCGAGCGAAGCCTGAAACGGGCTGCTAGTAAGAAATAAAACTAACAGAAATAATAATAATTCCAAAACAATCGATTTAAGGTTTATTTTTCAACGTCATGATCGCGTTATTATTTGTCCCATTGTGTCCCATTAGACGTTGATGGATCACGGGTCGAATGTAATTTATAGTTTTTTTTCGCTTTTGTTGGAACGATTGTTCCTTCGATAGTTTTCAAATCGTGTCTTCGGTTTAATAAATTTTGTAGCGATGATTTATTATTTTAATAATGTCTCTCTTTTTAATTATTATATTTTGTTATATTATTTTGTTGCGCATGGGTCCGCGTTTGACAGCTGTAAAAGATAACCCACGCTGACCTATTTATTCATTCGCAAAATACCTTTTCATACTGATTATGGCCGAAAAGCCGTGGTGGGCCAATGTAATTAAAATCTATGTTATTGACAGCATTTCATTAATAGGCACATATAATAAAGAAAAATAAAGACAATAGTAGTGGTAGGACTCTTGGCAGAGTCCGCCTGGGAAAGTACCACACCTTTGCCAGTTATTCTACCGCTAAACAGTAATGTGTAAACATTACTGTGTTCCGGTTTGAAGGGCAATATTTCCAGAGAAATTACAGGGCTTAGAGATATAACATCTTAGATATCTGGGTGACGAGCGCAGTGCAGTGCTAGGTAATGATTTGGACTCTTCATGTTCCAATAGCTGCGTCTCACTGTGCTGTTATGTGTCAGGCATGTTGCTTACCATCAGGCACAGATCGTCTCGTCACTCTTAATTTAAAAAGCAGCCTTATCTCTGCAAACGATTTTCTCTAATTTGGAATGACAAAAAACTTAGACCTATCCGAAAAATCTATGTTTGGAGGAAATGCATCATCCGCCGACTCGCTTGGCCAGATGTATTATTAATGACAAACTTTTTTATTTTTTATTATTGCCAGATGTGTTTGTTATTCGATTACTTTCCTCTAAAATTAAGCAAATTGAGATACGATCTAGCTCTAACAGCACGATATAGAAGTACTCGTATACACTTCGACAAATAATCTTGGTTTACTTTGTATGATTAGAAACGTTTCTGATTGAAGTAAATGACTACCGAAATCTGGGCAGCAACAGGAACATTAGTTATGATTAATAGAAAAGCCACCTGTCACAATAAACTAACGATGCTCACACCCGCCACAGGACTGATAGCAGTTCCTGAACTCTACATACACAAGGCCTGTATTCCCTAAAATCAATGTCCAAAACCCGCGAGTTTTGAGTTTTGGCTCAGTTGATATTGGTATTTTCTTTGCTAATTGAGACTTTTTTTTTTGATCCGTGAACAAAAAGAAGGTGTTATAAGCTTGACGTCGAAGTCTGTCTGTATGTCTGTCTGTCTATGGCACCGTAGAGCTGAAACAGAAGGGCCGATTTTTAGCTGTTTTTTATTTGAAGATTAATTTCCGTGCAGATGTTCTTAGCTATGTTTGATTAATATCGATTCAAATTGGCCGCCTCCACAAAATGGGCGACAAAATATTTCTTTACAACCTACCACAATACGGGTATCAAATGAAAGAGCTTGACTAGTAGAAGGTTGTACAGATAACAAATCCAAGGTAGTCGGGGGTTTATCAAAATTTTTAATTTCCTTCTTGTATACATGGCACGTTCATAAGAGAGGGTTCACCAGCAAGATTGGTCGACGATATTATAAATATCGCGGGTCAAACCTTGACTAGATTGGTACAGGACCGAGGCAGATGGTAAAGTAAGAAAGAGGCCTATACCCAGCAGTGGGATAGAGAAGGCTGTAGATAATGATGATGATGATTATATACTACTAGCTTTAGGTAATCTGCGCGCGTTGCTATACCACCTATCGAAAATTGTCGTATCAACTCAGAAATCTTTTTGTTCATGCACAACAATTTTACTTAAGAACATCACTTGGTCAAATGTTGACGATTCTATAAATGACATACAGATGAAAATTCTTTTTTTCTTTGACTATTTATAGAAAGTTATTGCCAGTTCACATTTTTGGACGGTTTACATCGCGAGAGCGTAGTTAGTAAATATCGGCGTATGATTGCGTTTTGGTTATCGAGAATCAGGACCCAGAAACAGGCATTTGAACCGTGGCGGGGAAACTGAAATAGTTTCTGATTTATCGTGGTTTAACTGCTGTTATACGATAAACAATTTGCTGGTAATACTTGGAGAGTTTCGTACCAACGTACGACTAATACCTTCATGAAAAGATTTCAAATTATTCTAATGGTAATATCCTTTTCCTGTAGGTACATTTAAAAAAAAACACTGCTATGTGCAGTTTTTGAATTTTTACCTCTTAGCCCAGTAAATTTATTTGGAAAAATAGCCATTCTAACCGTATTGGTATGTTATGTAATATACCAGTTGCAGTTTTTAAATAGATATAGTAATTCAAGAGAAGAGTACATGTGCATAATAGATGCATAAAATAGTAGCGAAACAATGATATCTATAAAAGTAAATTATTATTTTTTATATACATAATTATAATGCTTGTAAAATAAACCTTTGCCAACATTGACTACAGTCAATATTGTTTTTGATTTTTAACTTTAATAGGTTTACACTAGGCAAGATGCCGTCTTGCCTGATGTTAAGCGACGATGCGATCTACAATGGAATGTGCTTACCTAGAAGAAACCATTTCACAATTTGAAAACACCAAAATTATAACTATCGGGAAAACCTCACTCAGGCAACTCATTCCACAGCCTAGACGTTCCTATCATAAAAGTAGAGTCAAACCTCTTCGTCTGTGTCTTTGGAGTACCTATCTACCATCGTTTCTTCGAGTTACGAGAAGTACGATAGAAAAAAGGGCAAGGTGGTATAAGATCATGCAGATCGAATGCACACTTTCCGAAGTATATCCGGTAAAAATCCGATAAGTTAGGAATTTTGCGGCGATGTTCAAGACTTTGAAGTCTTTTCCGCACTAGAGTGTCTTTGCCTATGAGCCTTTTGGCACGTCTCTCGATTGATTCCAAAGCCTCAAGCTGAAGTTTGTAAACTTTCGCTATAACAAACATCATGTAGGTAAACGTCGAGGTGATTATATAATTATGTTGATCGTGATTAAATTCTGTATATTGTATACAATAACTACTTACCTATGATATGGCTAATATTGACTCAGCAGATCTCTCTAGCCATACAGAGGGGAAACGCAGCGAGTGTTCTGGGCACGTACGGGCAAGGGTCAGTGTGCGGTGATCTCTATAACCTTATTTGATTTGTATTTTTTAATTGTTATGGATATCTATACCAATTGCTGTTTTTTAAATAATGTGAGATTTTAAAGTAGGTTAGATTTGACTTGGCCAGTTTTTATCAGAATTGAAAAAAATTGATTTATACATATACGTTGAATCTATACTTCTATATCTATACTAATATAAGCTGAAGAGTTTGTTTGTTTGTTTGAACGCTTGGATCTCGGGAAGCACTGGTCCGATTATTATTAGATTATTTTTCTATTGGATAGTCCATTTATCGAGGAAGGCTATAGGCTATAGAAAATAACGCAACTATTAATAGAAGCGGAATCAAGAATGTAACAAAATCGGGAAAAATATTCCTTTTTGAGAGTTTTCGTACGTTTCGTGCTTTGACACGACACATGACAGCATGTGTCTGAGATTGCGTCATTGAATATCACAAAGTATTGAATTGAACACCTCTTGAATATAAAACCTTTGCTAATCAAATTTGTTTCTAAATCTGAGTTGGTACGACCAATTTCCGACAGGTTGCATAGCAGGTAGCTGAAGAGGTGTTTTGTTTGAAAGCGATATTCTCAGGAATGACTGAACCGATTTTAGTAGTTCTTTCACCGTTGTATATGTACTGGATCCTGACGAGTGATATATAATGTACCACGGGCTACGCCGGAGCGGACATCTAGTAACTTTATAAAACGACTGATGCAATAAACTTGTTATAGGTATACAATAAAGCAAAGAAATAATGTTTTATACTTATTCATAATGTTATTTTGTTCCTATAAATTTACATTATATTTGGTTTTTGCATAGAACTTGGCACTCATTAAGATAACATTACTATTATTATTTATTTAACAACATTCCATTACTACATTCATTTTGCGGCGAAGCCCATAGCCAAGCATAATTTTTGTGTTGAACTTGGCTCTCTTTTTCACATTTCATATACTTATGTTTTTGGTGGGATTAATTCTATATAATATTATTTATCATCTATTATTACCATTTAAATTACATTAAGTTTCCACTTCTGTCGTGTGTACTAAGCACATTTTTTTGTGGTCTGTACTAAAACAGGATTTATGTTTGTGTTTGTCTATCGATGTTTGGCAAAAATCCTAACTTTTAACTTTCCCTTGTTCGTTTTCAACTATCGCTTCGCATCAAAGCGGCTGTTTCAACCTAACGGCTAAACGTGGCATCGCGCCAGAATGGGTAGTTCGTTTCTGATTTACAGCACGTTCTGTGGTAGGTAAAGATCTACAACAAAATTTATAGACATTACGTCTTTCGTTAAAGATGAGAAAATGTTTGTGATTGATGACAAAATAAACTTTTATGAGTTGGAAATGTACTTCATCTTTTTCTTTTTTAAACGACTTCAAAAAGCGAGGTTCTAGATTCGGTTGTCTGTTTTTGACGCGACAACGTCTAATAAATCGATGAACGCCGGCTGCATGCACGAAAAAGTGTCCCGTTATGTCCCGTTATGCTCATTGTACGCTTGCGCCGTATCTATCAATGTTTTGTTATGACGTTGTCACGTTAAACTATCGTCCATAAGCCAACTTTACAGACAACCTGTGCAGACAACCAATTTTTTTTGTATGTATCCTATGTCACGCGATATCTCCACGAATTGTGAACAGATTTTGAAGGTTCTTTTTAGGGTTCCGTAGCCAAATGGCAAAATACGGGACCCTTATAGATTCGTCATGTCTGTCTGTCTGTCTGTCTGTCCGCCCGTATGTTACAGCCACTTTTCTCCGAAACTATTAAAGCTATACTATTGAAACTTGGTAACTAGATGTAATCTGTAAACCGCATTAAGTTTTTGATACAAAAAATAGAAAAAAACAAAAACATTTAGGGGTGTCCCATAAATAGAACTGAAACTCAAAAAAACTATATTGAGGTTTCTAACATATTTTTTTTTCTAAACTAAATAGTTTGCGCGACTCTTTCAAAGTGGTAAAAAGTACCCCCACCTGTAACTTCTAAAATAAGAGAATGACAAAAATAAAAAAAGTGTATGATGTACGTTACCGTATAAAGTATCAACAAAAATTTGTTTGAATGATATCTAGTAAGTAGTTTTATTTTAGTACGTCATAAATTGACTATTGTTAAAACACTGATTAAAGTAACAACGAAGTACAAGAACTTTTGTATTATGTTACTTGCTGCTACGGAAGCCTGCACGGCGAGCCCGACTCACACTTGACCACTTTTTTGTACGATAGATAGTACTTCAGAAGTGGTCCCAATAAACTTTATCGAAATCGGTGTGGATTTAACAAATTGACATCAGCAAAAACTTAAATTTGCTTGTTTTTAACTGGACGATTCAATTGTAGTTTCACCAAATGTTGATAGATATTGAAATTTCGTCGTGTGCTAAGTTTTATTTTAATTTAAAGTCGGTTTTTGTTCACAAAAAATCAAATTTCGTTTCCACATTATTCGGTTACGCTGGTTTTTACTTAATGTTAGGGCACCATTCAGAATAAAAGTTATTGACTGTACAGCAAAATACTGTAAGGTTGTTATGAGTAAAACAACTGTTTGTGAACACTAGATTATGCATCTGTTGACAATTACACCCATTATAAATTTACTTACAATCTTGGTGTCTTCAAATCGAGAGTGAATCGGTTTCTTCTAGGTAAGCACGCTCTATCGTAGATCGCATCATCGCTTAACATCAGGCGAGATGGTGGTCAAGTGCGAACCTATTCTAGTTAAAAAAAAAACTTCACGCCCGAAATATTGCCTTGGCTATACAGCATGGGAATGTCGCCAGTCTGAAGCACACTTTTTCGTTGGGATTTAAGCCTTAAAATGTATGTTTGTTAGGTTCTTTGGCGTTTCTTTTATTGTTCAAACATACTCTTAACTGTGACCAACCGATAGTAAACCGGAAGCCTACCATTTATGAGTAATACGAACAGCTTTTGACCCAAAGATATATTTTTACTCATGGCATAACGCCAGAAAGTCAGATATACAAGTATGATAAACAAGTTATGGACATAACTCCTCGGTTTTGAGGCTGAAATAGTAGAGATTTAATCGTAGATTTATGAACATGGCCGTTATTTATCTACCTCCTGTCAAATTTGCTTCGGGTTAGTGAAATCTGATAAATTATTTATAAGATAACTGCGTCTAAATAGCTGTTAAATAGAAATAATTATCGTACCTGCTGATATGATTATGTTTAACACAAACTAAAATAATTAAAAAAAACAATTTGTAATGAATTTGTAATATATTTTATTTTAGAGTTAAAATAAAATAGTTTTACAAAAAAACTGACTTCAACTTTAAATAAAATTTAGATACTCGATTACATAAAAAAGAGGAGGTTCTCAATTGAAAGCAAAGGAAGTCACACCCTTCCAAAACCACATAATTATCTCGCAAACCTACCGGACTTTGATGGCGTCACTAAAATAACTGATTTATTGAGGTACCATGAATAATTGCCTTATAAATCTTGTGCTAGTTTCAGTTGCTAATTGGACCAACCCGGATTGACGGAGATATGTTATAGTGGCTGTTGAAACGACATTGTCAAAATAATGATACGACTCAAAGTTGTCTGTATGAAGTTATGCTGTTATGTGTCAGGCATGTTGCTTACCATCAGGCACATGTCCTGATTGTCTCGTCACTCTTTATTTAAAAAAAATGTTATTCTATTTTATACAGTGTCTATTCTGTTAAAGTTGAGTAGACAAATTGGACCACAATATTTTTAAAAGAGCACGAAAGAATTGACCTCAGTTCGTATTCGCATTTAAGTGTTTTCTTAAGATAAACGGGAACATAATATTATAGATACGAGTATAATAGATACTTATTTTTTACTAGAATACGTTTTTCTTGCATTTTAGAGGTTGGTTTCCACTTCTCATAATTGGATGTTACATGTACTCAAAACAAATTTTTCGATTCATTTTCCCATAAAAAACTAGTGAAAATGAAAAATTTTCTTTCAAAAATATTCAAAAGTGAAGTCAAGATTCAAGTCTAAATGTACAATAGTTTACCATCCAACAAAGACCGCATCATCGCTAAACATCATGCGTGTCACTGTGATGTTATAGGCAGGCATGTTGCTTACCATCACGCACATGTCCTGCTCGTCTCGTCACTCCATACTATTAAAAAAAAGTCTTGAAAAGAAAACATTTTGCCCAGTAAAATTGACGACTTAAAATGGGCTACAAATGAAGGCAAGATTCGAACCTATGTTAACCTTATAAAATGGGACGATCCCTTTACTACGCCAACACGGGTTTAGTCGTTCATATAATAACAGTAATGTTGTTACGTAATTAATTTCAACGCGACGACATGAACCTCATAACAGCCAATGGCTTCACTTCAATTTGTTCGATGACGTCATCCGATCACACGCTGCGTTCCTGACAGAGAATCGATACTATGATCGGGTACTGGTACGAGTATTTATCAGTGTTGATCTATTAATATTAGGTACACTGATACATTAAATACTCCTGAAATTTTGTGATGTTATTTTGCAGTTTTATTTTTGTTTTTGATCTGTGACAATTGACCTCAAAATGTCTCCACTACTTAATGAACTGACAAGGTGATCCATGTTTTTAAGTTAACGAGATTTATCAATTTTTTTAAAGGACTTATGAAACAAAATTATGAAAAGCAAACTTAAAAATGTGTTTTGATATTATTGTATACTTCCTGTATTTATCTCATGCAATGACTAGCTTAAGCTACTATCAGTAGGAAAAATTAGAAATTGGCTTGGTATCCCAAGTGGATGCTCTAAAGCGCTAACGGTTGTCACGATAGTGAACATAAGAGGTTTGTAGGGAGGTTAGGGATCAGAGTGAAATAATAAAAGGTTAAGGAAACGAAGTATAATGAAAGTAAATGTAATATAAAAGTTAAAGAGATGTAAAAAAAAGGGGGTAAAGTAAATTAAAAAAGAAAGGGACAACATTTGGAAACCAGAAAACAGGAACTGAGAGGGTTTCTTGATCAGCAGCGGTAGTAGCCCACAGCAGTCCACAACATCAACCTGGCTGCAGCAGGGAACGACAGCGCACAGCAGGATCTGGGTTTAGGTTCAGTAGTCCACAACATCAACCTGGCTGCAGCAGCTCGTTCAGTGGCTCGCAGCAGGAATCAGCAGCAGTAGTATCCCACAGCAGTCCACAACATCAGTGGCTCGCAGCAGGAATCAGCAGCAGTAGTATCCCACAGCAGTCCACAACATCAGTGGCTCGCCATGAGGGTTTAGTAGCCCCATATCAGCGGTACACCATGAGGGTTTAGTAGCCCTATTTTTACGTTGCACCTTTCAGGGTATCTTGTGATGCTTCTTCTTTGAAATCCAAATGTTGACTGCCCATCTCAGTTCCTAGCTTTTACAAGAAGACTTGGTATTCTAATAATGGTATTCAAATCTAAAATGAGAGACAGTTTATTTTATAATTAGCGGCCAGAGAGAATTAGACCTAAAAACCATTCAACCTTATGAAAATGATAGAGGTTGCTAAGCAATAGTGTATGTTTTGAAATATTATGACATGAAGTAAATAAATAAAATTTTCAGAAAAACGTATTTTCTACCGTTTAAAATAGAAATAATACATGAAGAATACTAACATTATGATCAGAAAAATATGCTTTATCGTGAGGACACGATAGAACAGATATTAGTTGTATGAAAATTCACTATGTAAGTACCTAAGTTTCTACATAGTCTCCAATGAATGATGATTTTAGTAGGAAATGTACGCTTACATATTGTTTAAAGTCAATATGTAACGTTACATTATTCCCCCCGACTGCGGAAATTTTACGCTTCGGTAAAATTTTGAAAGAAGTTCCAAAGGGTTTAAGAGAGGTATTGCCCTCACACAACCATAAATCCATTCAAGTAACCTTTCAAATCTTTTATTCATCACTTCCATTCTGTTTGGGTGTAAGTTCACATTCAATGACGAACACTCAAAGCATACACTCTCGGCGATGACAGGCTTATTTAAGGAGTCATCAACCGCTCCAATAGTCGGCTTATTTAAGGAGTTATCATCCGCTCCATGGAGAGAAGAAAATAAGAATGATAAAAAGGATGAACATAAGGGCTCGATAATAGTAGGCTTATTTAAAGAGTTATCATCCGCTCTTTATGAGGAGAAGAAAGTAATTAAAGATGAGCATAAAGGCTCAAAAGATAGCATGAGCGGTAGGGCTCAAAAGCTAACATGAGCGGTAGGGCTCAAAAGCTATCTTGAACGGTAGGGTTCAAGATAAGAATATGAGTTTAGGGCTCATAGTATAAAAATTCCAAGAGTTGAGACTCATTGGTTAAGATTGTTAATGAGTTTAGAGCTCATTAAACAATTAAGAAAAAGGAAATACCATGAATAGTTGATGTAAATGTCCATGAAGGTTTAGATGAGGCGAGAAGAAATTAAAAAAAGAATGAGAATCATGAGGGTTTAGATGAAGAGAGACTATGAGGACCATTAGGGTTGAGATGAGGAGAGAAGTTATTAGCCAAAGAGTGCCGAAAAGAAAAGATAACTAGTGGTAGTATTATTTTAGAATTTAGAAGAGTAAGTGACCATGTTGGCCATGAGGGATTAGATAAAGAGGGAAGTTGTTAACCAAAAGTGCCGAAAAGAAAGATATATATATACTAGTGGTAGTATTATTTTTAGAATTTAGAAGAGAATCAGGGATTGAGGGGTCAGGGGTTCTTTTTGAAAGGTTGGGCGCCAAATGTCACGTTAGTGAACATAAGAGGTTTGTAGGGAGGTTAGGGATCAGAGTGAAATAATAAAAGGTTAAGGAAACGAAGTATAATGAAAGTAAATGTAATATAAAAGTTAAAGAGATGTAAAAAAAAGGGGGTAAAGTAAATTAAAAAAGAAAGGGACAACATTTGGAAACCAGAAAACAGGAACTGAGAGGGTTTCTTGATCAGCAGCGGTAGTAGCCCACAGCAGTCCACAACATCAACCTGGCTGCAGCAGGGAACGACAGCGCACAGCAGGATCTGGGTTTAGGTTCAGTAGTCCACAACATCAACCTGGCTGCAGCAGCTCGTTCAGTGGCTCGCAGCAGGAATCAGCAGCAGTAGTATCCCACAGCAGTCCACAACATCAGTGGCTCGCAGCAGGAATCAGCAGCAGTAGTATCCCACAGCAGTCCACAACATCAGTGGCTCGCCATGAGGGTTTAGTAGCCCCATATCAGCGGTACACCATGAGGGTTTAGTAGCCCTATTTTTACGTTGCACCTTTCAGGGTATCTTGTGATGCTTCTTCTTTGAAATCCAAATGTTGACTGCCCATCTCAGTTCCTAGCTTTTACAAGAAGACTTGGTATTCTAATAATGGTATTCAAATCTAAAATGAGAGACAGTTTATTTTATAATTAGCGGCCAGAGAGAATTAGACCTAAAAACCATTCAACCTTATGAAAATGATAGAGGTTGCTAAGCAATAGTGTATGTTTTGAAATATTATGACATGAAGTAAATAAATAAAATTTTCAGAAAAACGTATTTTCTACCGTTTAAAATAGAAATAATACATGAAGAATACTAACATTATGATCAGAAAAATATGCTTTATCGTGAGGACACGATAGAACAGATATTAGTTGTATGAAAATTCACTATGTAAGTACCTAAGTTTCTACATAGTCTCCAATGAATGATGATTTTAGTAGGAAATGTACGCTTACATATTGTTTAAAGTCAATATGTAACGTTACACGGTGTGAATCAGGTAATAGTCGCATTTTGGATGGTAGGTTGCCTCATTATACCACTATTGGTCAACCGATGTTGGTTGACTTATTATCTGGGTATCCCATAGAAAAAATGTATTATTTCTAAATGACTGATTGCTACTTTGTCATACACGCATTGGCTAGCCCATTTTCATATCCTGACCTTAGTCAAACTCGATATTTGAAGAATAATATAAATCATAATAATTGAAGATATTCGTTGGTAAACCGATCGTGAAAATATTTATTTCAAGTTGATTGTTATAAATTTCATAACTTAAATTAGGACTCAGAAGCAGAGGCAAAATTAATTTAAGTTTCAATCGCTAAACGTCCTGTTAAAACTTAACAAACCCTATCACTACAAGTAAAATAAATATATTTTAATAACATTTGCCAACTAAAACATACAATTTATGCACAATAATGCGCGAATTTGTACGTTTATTGCTGAATCAATTTAGAGCGGCTAAAAGCTCGAGATGTCGAAAAGCGCAAGGATACTTTTTATTATTATTTAATATAATTAAATTTAACATAATTTAACGGAAACTGAGCGAGTACAGCTACGAGGTTTTCACAGTTTTCCCACAAATTATTTTACATTTTACAGGGCCAAGTGATATATTATCTGAATTCCGGGATACAAGCGCAGTTAAAGCTAAGCAGGCAAGTTCTACATTTCATGTTAAATAGCTTATGGTTTACCATAGCGCGAGCATCTTACATGTATTATCATTATGTAAAAAAATAAATAAAAAAATAGTTAGTATCTAATATTCATAGGATTTGTCGTACTTGTTATTTTTATCGTCTTTTTACTGAAATCACTGAAACAGATACCACGTACAAGATCATCGATACTTAATATTCATAGTATTTGTACTTGTTATCATGTCTAACGTTCCCATCTCCATCTAACCACAATGTGTACTTCGTTAGTCGACAGCTCTCTTCGGCGCCTCGTTTATAGCATATCCAATTGATATAATAAAATTATAGGAACTGTGGGCGGTCTTCAAATGGCATAATAAAGTATATTGTACATATCTATGACGTTTATGCTAAAATGTTAGGTCGAGCTATCGTGAAACTGTTATGGACAATAATTGTTATGTTTATTGGATACAAGAAGTATAAACTAACCACTTTATGCTCTAACTACTAGGACTAAAGGCTTGTTCGCATTAGACTAGCAAATTAGTCTAGTAGAGAGTAATTTAGTAGCTAAAATATTCGCTACTATTCAAAAATCGTTCGGACCGTGCTTTAGTACAGTTCACAAGTGAGTAGCGTTTCGCAACATGAAGATCCTAACAAGGCAATAAAATAAATCAATGAATAAGCTAATCTTATCGAATCGTTATGGCTATTAAATTTTAGAAGAGGTGAATGAGGACATTTGTGTGATCAATAAAATAAGTTATTCCACAGACAATTTCATATTTGGAAAGTTATTTT
The DNA here is from genome assembly GCA_017562165.1 of Ectropis grisescens. NCBI lineage: Eukaryota > Metazoa > Arthropoda > Insecta > Lepidoptera > Geometridae > Ectropis > Ectropis grisescens. Next base: position 12,353,496 of record CM029797.1, read on the forward strand.
TCTCTCCAGACTAATTCGACAAGTTCGAACCTGTTTAATCGGCGAGCCAATGAGCGCACCGCTCGCAGCGAACGCGTGGTGGGGGGTGCTACTCGCCCGTTGAAAATAGAACAAAATGGATTGACTCGACTAAATCACTCCCTAAACTACTCGACTAAATTTTCACTGTTCATACACGTTTAGTTGCTAAATTACTCGCCACTAGGCTAAATTACTAGCCTAATGTAAACAAGCCTTTAGGAGCGCTAACTGCCAGGAGTTAGTTTTATCAGAAGCAATATTTGTTTTTTGTTTACGGAGTTTTCTAGTTATAGTCATTGTTATTGGTTATATCTATGTAGGGTTTATTAATTTTACGTCTTACTACTAGTAGTAACACTGGAAATCATTTTTGCCCGTGTTACTACTAACAGGTACAGTAGTACGAAGTTTATTTTTGCCCGTCGTTTTTGTATTAGGTACATAATGGTTTTTGTATCAACAAATTTTTGGCAGTCGGGTTTTTTAAATTAAAGTTATTTATCTTAACAAGTGACGGAATGAGTAGTAAATGTGCTTGATAGTAATCAGCACGCATGCCAATAATAGCAGTGTTATGCTATTGGAACACGAAGAGTAAAAATCATTACCTACCACAGCACTGCGCTCATCACCCATAGATATAAGATGATTTATTTATCTCTTTAACCTGTAATATGTGTGAAAGATTATCTTTTAATGTTCTGCCTTCCGCATTTTTATATACTCGTTTAAGCGTAGAAATTTCATATAAAACATCATTACGTCGTCTTCATAAAAGTAGTAAAAAGTAAATAGTAGTTTTTTGTTCATATTTCAAAAACCGATAAATTTCGATAGAATTTAAATGGAACCTCTTCTGAATTATGATCCACCGAACAAAAAAGAACCATCAAAATCCATTCACAATTGGATTAGCTATCGCATAGCGTACATAAAAAAAAACAAACGAATTGAGAACCTCCTTTTTTTAAGATGGTTAAAAATACGCGCAATTTTTCTAAAAAGAAGTAGTTGAAAAGGTTTGGTTTCACCTATTATTTAGTTTTACGGAACAGCGGAAGAGTTCAATATCATACACAAGTGTAACGAATAACTCACCCCATATAACACAAAATGTCTTATGTGTTTTCAGAACTACCGTTTTATTGCAGTCACTTATACCTAAAGCAATAAATTTGGTCCCATTTTTATTTGTTCAAGATAGTTTCTGTTGCTCTCTTACATTTTTATGGGTAGTTTGCGCCATAAGCTATTTTGTCGTAAAAAATGTTAGTATTACGATTAAACATGACTTTTTACACGTCTTGCCAAAACACGAATTATTATTGTACTTTATGTATAGACTATTAGACGCCCCGTGGTTTTAGCCCCGTCGTTTTAGTTCTTGTTATATTCTCGCAATAAAAATATTATATACAACCTATGTACCGTGCTATACCAGGCTATATTCTGTGGTCCCATATGTATTTCCTGTTGTTTCTATATGTCTTATTTATAACATCACCTTTGTACACAGTTTTGCAATAAATGATTCTGATTCTCATTCAACCCGATCCGTTCATGCGTTCCAACGTGATTGAGTAACAGACATCCAAACTTTGACATTTTTAATATTACAAGCATAGTAAGAAGTATGATAGGATGTAAGGATGATGGAATATGATCTCGTATCACGAAACGTGTAGTTAAAATAAATAAATATTGGTGGACAATTCACACACAGCACTATCTGACCCCAAACTAATCAAAGCTTGCACGACGGCGGCCAGATAGCTGATATAATACTTATATAGTTTTAAATACAAACTCATTATACATAGAACACCCAGACATAGTACAAACAATTAGGCTAATAGGTAACGACACCCTTGTTCGAAAAAGACTTCAAAGTCTTAAACACACCTGCAGAATTACCACTTTATAAGTCAGATCTTAAAGCTGGGTTAGTGTGCTACTGATCTGTATGATATTTATAACCATCTTAAGTATCCTTTTTCTATAAGACTGCTCATAGCTTGAAAAAGCGACAAACCTACGAATTCAAACGGCGTAATTAATTTAGAATCCAGTAGAGGAATCAAAAAGTCTTAAATCGCAGCACGAAATAGCCTTATACTCGTAATAGCCTAACTAAAAGCTAAGTTCTATCTAGTGATACCAGTAGTCTGAAGCGTAAGCTACTGTCGTGTTGGATTTAAGCCCTTCCTCTTAATTGGCGGTAACTGGACGCTGGCCAAATGACTAGACCAGCCCGGATTAAACGTTTTTACTGCCAGACTATGGAGAGCGTAAAAAACAAACCAGGAATTTGGTTTTTTCACACGGATGAAGATAGCTATGAAAACCAACGCAGTTAGAGGCCCTAAATGGGTACATTTTTAAATTAAGCAATAACGTAGTTTTTACATATTTTAGATCATGGATTCACGGTTAATATATAATAAGTGGGATATGGTAATCTTAATCATTTATTAAAAACCTGTGTTAGAAGTCATAGAAACACCGCAATCTGTTACTGTGTTTCAGTTTGAACGGCACTGTTTCCATAAAAATTACTAGATTAAGAGAGGAAGCACCTTATATTTCCGGATAACGAGCGCAATGCAGTGGTAGTGATTGATACGAACTCTTTATGTTCCAATAGTTATGTGTTGCTGTGCTGTTATAAGCAGGAATGTTGCTTACCATCAAGCACATATCCTGCTTGGCCGGCATTGGTTAAGTGTCAGTTTCACTTTCAAATTGAAATCGTTTTAAATAAATACACGGGTAACTCACGTTTTAATACATATAGTCATTCCAGTCCGACTCAAGTTTCGATCGCGTCTGGCGTTCTTTTTCAAGGAGAGTGCGCGCGCGTGTTCGCAGCTCGTTTAGCACTAATATAAATATCGCCGGACGCGTTCAAAGCTTGAGTTGGACTGGACTGACTATATTAAAATGTGAGTTACCCGTGTATTTATTTAAAATGTGCAATAACCACGTTCGTTTTCATACTAAAATTGAAATCGGTTCTTTGGTTTTTATAAGTTACGGCTGGTATAGTCGGGAGAACGACAACTGCCGATTCGGAGCGTCTGGTTTAAGTCCCACGCGCACTTTTCGGAATCATGTCCATCATGCCGTCAATTTAAAACTGTTGAAGGAAAACATCGTGAACAACCGACATGTTCTTAGAATCGTTCGAGATCATGTGACCACCAACCCTGACTGAGCCAGCGTTGTAGAACCTTGCCTCTCTCCTTGCCAGGAAAGGGCTCGAGTCCCAACTGTGGAAACATTTAGTGTGCTATTTATATCGTTTAATGATAGTGCTAGTATACTCAAGTATACCCAGCATGATGGCAGCATTACCACACTGAATGGCAATGCTTATATATTGGGTCAAAAAAGGCCGGTATTTCAATCACGCGTCGCATCATCCAATCACTGGGAAAGGTTTTTGGAAATGACAGGACCTCTCGGTCCCCACGGGCCGAATGTCTCAACACGAAATGGGTCAAATATGTGACGACTTCCCAGATTTGCATATTTGCGCCGTTTGAGACGCTCAGTTGCATTAGCCGCTGCATCGGCCCTACTATGTGAAGAACTGATGGTGCCAGAGTATCAACGCAAGTTGCGCCCTACATTAGGACGCTAAAAAATTGGCAGTCATAGGAACTCTACCGATAGTAGTGAAAACTTATAACTCAGAATTTGATAGCTCACTTTGGAAACTATGCGAGTGAAATTAGAGAGCGTGGCCATGACCATAGCCATGGCATGCTGACGCATTTCTAGATAGCCAATTGGAAATGGTAACGCATTACTAGATGGCCAATAGTCATGGTCCCGAGTTTACCCGAAAATTATTTATCATTCTCGAGTATGACGCTAGAATTCAATTCACAGCCCACGAAAAATCTATCTGAGGCGCGCCAAAAAAGTTTTTACAAAAATTTATCCAGTCAGAAGTATACAAAGTAATGAAAAACAATGATTGAGAGACGAGACGATCTTCTTAGCATTCCATGGACACGTGCGGGTCCCGGGTCCATCGTGTGGCAGAGAGAGAAAGCTCGAGTAGATCCCGAGACTTGTGACTCAACACTCACCTTCACTACTCGTTTTTCTCTCCCTACCCAACCAAATCTGATATGAGCCTACTAGTGCAGCTTAAGATACTCGTTCTAGTATAGAAGTTACTGCACTTCTGGATAAGCCAAGGTCTTTCAGCAGGTTATAGAGAGATTTTGCTGGTATACCTCTCGCTCCCACTTCTACAGCGTATAAACTAACTACATAGCCGTTTTTTGTGAATTCGTTTAGGAGGTCGTAATACTTATTTTGTTTGATACATAATAATATATTTAGGCTTCACGTATGATTTCAAGTACTCTGTCATGGCACCGTGAGTAATGACCCACAATAAGGAGCACCTTGCATCCCACCAATATGTGCCTTGCTGTACATTCTTCTTAGTATTCTATGGATTCACCGTGCGGGTGCCGGGTCCATCGTGTGGCAGAGTGAGTGTGGTGTGTTAAATAAAAAAAAAAAGCGAAATTACAAGTCACCAAAAATGGAACTTGACAAAGCTTTTATATCATCAAAAACTAGGCAACAAAATGAAACTAGTGTAACTCGCGTTCTTTTGCCGAAATATATTTTCATTGTGAGTGTACAAGGTTAGTTTTTACGCTGTCGACCGTACTTTCAGTTTTACTTTCGGTCTGTATGTTTGTGTATTCAACCCTTTTGAGAATTGCAATAAGATACTCGTAGATAAGAGTTTCACATAGATCTTTTTCGAATAGTGAGGTGGAATAAATCAAACGCTTCAAAGACCTGAACATCGCTGCAATGTTGCAGGTTTGTCGTCGGTTTTTATCGTATACATTTCGGAGACTGTGCAGCTGATCTACATGTTTTAATACGACCTTTACCTTTTATATCATACTATTTGCAGCTCCGTATGAATAGGCCTTCTTCTTAGTAAGTTACAGCTGGTCTGTAGTCAGGAGAAAAGTGATCCAGAGCCCCTAGTTCGAATCCCACACGCACCACTGTCTTTTTGAAGTCATATGTGTAATGTCGCTATCTCATAGACGGCGAAGGATAACATGGTGAGGAAATCGGGATGTCTTTAGAATATTTCAAGGTAGGGCATTATTCAAAAACCCGCACTGCGCTAGCGTGGTGCATATGGCCTTGTATCTCTTCTTGCGAGAGAAGGCCCGAAATCCCAGTGAGAACATTTAGTATCCTCATTTACCCTGGCGTTATTTGTTTCACTGGAAGTTATCTTTGAAGTTTGTCTACGAACTCTTCACCTTCATCCCGTACAAATTATTATTCTCTGATACTAACCACGCTTTTAATTATTAATTAATTAATGTTGTTTCAAATAACTCTATCATTATCAAGATAAATTAAATCAAACACCGTTATTAAATATCACAAAATCTCAGTTAAGGCACAGCTTGTCGGAGTCCTTATTTTTTTAATCTGTAAAATGAGTAGAAATTGATATTAAACATTAAATAAGTGTTTGAAACTTCATAGACATTGATTCACTGTAAATTTTTTGAAAAACATGCAGGGGTTTTTTTTGCTGCAAAACAATTTAACATTTTCTTTTTGAATAATTTTTTTACACTTTATCGCTAACTCGCCTAAAGTTATGTAACGATGTAGTATACGATAGAGCATGCTCACCAAGAAAAACTGATTCAGTTTCGATTTCAAGACACCTAAATCATTTCCATTACAGAAATATTACTTTGACAAGTATTTCACACCCTAGACGTTCGTTTTACGAGAATTGAGTCTAACATCTTCTTTCGTGTCATTAAAACTTGGATCACAGAAAGATCGTTTTTTTCAAGTCAGGAGCAGTGGGATAGAAACAATTGCAAGGCGGTATTATATCAAACAGAATGGTAGAAACTAGTCAACTAAGTAGAATATGTACAATGAACATTGAACAGCAACCAGCTAATATAATACTTATCAACTTAATCATATATATTCACTTATCACTTAACACTCAGACATAGAACAAGTATCGGACTCTATTACACAAATATTTTGCCTAGATGAAAAATTGAACCTACAACCTACATACTCTGCAGGCAATCTTTATACCACCGTACCAACTGAGCCACAAGGCGTTTCTATGTTAGAAATAACCAAGTACATGAAATAACATAACATAATATCTACTATGAACACCGCATCGCCTTAACCCCGTCGATGTTCCATTATTCGTTATTTCTTCCGCAGAATTATTGTAACGAACCCTGCGGGCTGTGTGGATTCCTTTCCAAAGGGTTATTATGAGTTTGTAAACGAAATGATTAAACAATTTAAATTGATAATAATCCTACATTGACCGATTTATGGGGAAATTAATATTAATCCTCGGTTTAGTTTGCAATGATAATGAATTGGTTGATGAAGAGGAATGTTATTTATACCACTAATATTTTAAATGTGATAGGTTGGATGTTTGAAAGTCTGTAATTTTGAGACGACGCCATGTTTTTTTTTTATAAAGAGTATCGAGACGAGTAAAACATGTGCTTGATGGTAAGAAACATGCCTGCAACATAAGTGACTCGCAGCTATTGGAACATGAAGAGTCCAAATCATTACCTAGCACTGCACTGCGCTCGTCGCCCAAATATCTAAGATGCTATATCTCTAAGCTCTGCGATTTTTCTGGAAACATTGCCTTTCATACCGACACACAGTAATATTTTCACATTAAGTATTAGGTACTGCTTGGCGGTTGAAGCATTAGAAGTAGGCCATTTGTCGGTTTGTAAGTTTACACTTGACAACCGTCTCAGCTGATGTCAAAGACGTCTTCGAAATGAAAAAAATCGAAATCTATGGCTGATGTTAAGAGATAGTGTGGTCCTACGATGGAGCGTGTTTATCTAGAAAAAACCGATTCACTCTCTATTTGAAGACAGATTGTAACCATCGGGAAAAACCCACTCCGGCAACGCATTGCACAGCCTAGATATTTATATAACAAATATAGAGTCCAATCTCTTTGTTCGAGTCTTTGGAACGTCTACGATGAAACGAAGACAAATAACATCAAAGGTATCATGAAACTTATTTAAGTATTATAAAGCTCTAAGTGTGAGCTAAGTGCTTTACTTAATCGTCTTAAGTCCTGTCTGACCTTCGCGTTAACGGCGAATCTTGGTTAAGATGGCCGCTTAAATTGACTCAAACAAATTATACACTCTACAGGCAATTTGTAACTAAAGCCATTTTGTTGTTATAGTTTGCAGTTGTAGGGTACTCATTCATTTAAGCTAGGATTATTCAAACCACATGTACTATCCTGAAAGGGTCGCGTAGTAGTAATTATTATCAACATTTTGAAGAATCTGAGTGTCTTCAGTGCCGATGTGATAGTCCCGGGTTCAAATCCCTTGCGCACCACCATATTTTCGAAGTCAGGTGCGTAATGCCGTTAACTTAAAATTGTAAAGGAGAACATCGCGAAGAAACCTGTCCATAGAATCTTTAGAAACCATGTTTCATCCACTAATGGGTCAGCGTGGTGGATTATGGCCTTGACACTCTCGTTGTGAGAGCAGGTCCCGAGTCCCAGCAGTGGGAACATGTAGTGGGATGCTTTTGTAATTCCAAATCTACACTAAATGAAATGACTCTAGTAAGTGGTAGGACTCTTGGCAGAGTCCCCCTTGGGAAGTAACACACCTTTGCCAGTAGTATTTTGCAAACATTACTGTGTTCCGGTATGAAGGGCAATGTTTCCAGAGAAATTACAGGGCTTAGAGATTTAACTAAAATCTTAGATCTCTGGGTGACCAGCGCAGTGCAGTGCTAGGTAATGATTTTGACTCTTCATGTTCCAATTGCGGCGTGTCACTGTGCTGTTATGTGGCAGGCACGTTGCTTGCCATTAGGCACATGTTCATCTCGTCTCGTCATTCTTTATTTCAAAAAAAAAACTGCGTACCCCCAAGTTGGCTTATATCTTATATTCCATCACGTCTTACCTCAGGCTTCGTTAAATATGAATAAGTGATCGGTCCCACACCTGAGCTGGAGAAAGGTTTAAGTTTGATTTAGATGGCATCAGCGTGACTGTACAGTACTATCCAGTCGACTCTCGCTGAAAAGTTACTTAATTTTTTTTAAGTGGAAACTTCTTTTGGTGCTCTGTCCTGTCCTGGAAGGGTCGCGTACAATTCATTGCTTTAACATATAAATATAAACATATAGTTACTAATATAAGATACTAGCGGCTCGTTCCGCCTTCGCCCGGATAATAAACCTAAATACCAACTGCAGCGCCATCTGCCGGGCTGATTTGTGAATCTAAACCATCTAGGACCCTACCCACGTGTATACAAAAAAAATCATTCAAATCGGTCCAGCCGTTTAGAAGGAGTTTACTTACAACGAAAAGTGGCATTGAATCTATACTAATATTATAAAGCTGAAGAGTTTGTTTGTTTGTTTGTTTGAACGCTAGGATCTCGGGAAGTACTGATCCGAATTGAAAGATTCTTTTTCTATTAGATAGTCCATTTATCGAGGAAGGCTTTAGGCTATAGAAAATAACTCTACTATTAATTGAAGCGGAGCATGAATCAAGAATGTAACAAAATCGGGAAAAAATATTCCCCTTTTGAGAGTTTTCGTACGTTTCGTGCTTTGACATGACATATTATGACAGCATGTGTCAAAGATTGCGTCATTGAATTTCAGTAATCTGTGCATTGAATATAAACCTTTGCTAAATTTTTTTTCTAAATCTGAGTTGGTACGATCAATTTCCGATAGGTGGCTTAGCAGGTAGCTAAAGAGGTTTTTTTGTTTGAAATCGATATTCTCAGGAATGAGTGAACCGATTTCAGTCATTCTTTCACCGTTGGACGGGATGTACGGGATCCCGATGAGTGCTATATAATATACCGGGGGCGGGCATCTAGTCTTATATATATAGATTAAAGTAAGGATGTAAATATCGGTGAGATGTAAAAAAAGTGATTTGAAAGTTTTGTTTAAGTAAGTAGTAAAGGTGACGTCTGACGTGTCCATAAAGTCGGAGTCTTGTTCCGGGCTGGACTGAGCAAAGCTCGGACTGTAAAATACATGGCTACCTACTTACAATACTTGGCAAATAAAAAATATTGTTATTAGTATTAGGTACTGTCCCAATGCTGAACAAAGGCCTATCCTTCCTCTATTTGCTTGTATCTTGTGTTAAAGTCTTTTAAAAAGCTATCAAAGTCGTGTCTCCAGCGTTTTTGGGCCTGGAAAGGAACATTATTTTATTTCACTGTATCAAGTTACTGGCATCAAGTAAACAAGGCTTCACGAAGTTACGATCGGAGGTGAAAATTCTTGTAACTTAGTTACGGAGTCATCTTATAAGTAACTCGACTGAAGTTAGGTGCTATAAATATCTACTATACCCGAAATATCGCAAGGTATATCTAATTTCAGAGACGTGAAAATGACATATGGAATCCGCCATTTTAGATTAGATTTTAGAGCGACATTATATTATCCCGATGTCCAATTTTAGCAAAATGTGTGCGCCATTTAAAATTCGCCATTTCAGTTTTGGCTTTCTTAGGGAAAAAGAGTTGTTATGTACTTTGATGTGTCTATGTAACTGATTATCTGAAATAATTTTTTATTGTTTTTAGATTTATTGGTTTTGTTTTTACACGACTGGTATGTTCCATGACAAATGTGCCAACCAAACGTGGTGACAAATCAACGTGGTTCCATGACAAATCATCGCGGTGGATTATGAACCTTGCCTGTCTCTTTTTAAGACAACTACAAGTGTCAGCAGTGGCAACATATATTGACCTGTCTTTGTAACGTCAACCATGATACGACGTTGCTTAAACGAGCAACCAGCAGTCCAATAAATAGGTTAAGGTGATATAAGATCACTCAGATCACTTGCAGATCAAATCTCAAAGATCTCCGAAATGTAGGTACCTATCCAATGAAAAACCGATAAGCTAGCAATTTCGCGGAGATGTTTGACTTTGAAACTATCCATTATAATACTACACTTTGAATCTTTTTTTGAACTAGGATGTAGTTACTTATGAGCGTTTCGGCACTTTACAGAGTCTCTGGTAATATAAAGATGAGCGTGCTAACTAAAATTTACCGTCGTTTTTTCAAGACTTAAATACAACCACTTCACTCCCACTTGGTAAAATCCTAACATACATATCGCTCCTTTTACTTTTAAAAGTACGAGGCACATGTGGTCAAACAAATTTTGCCATATTAGCTAAAGTTGCTCAATTTTTCAGAAAGTTTTGAGTAGAAATAAGGCCGGTACCTTTTTGTGGAGTTAGCGACTGCCGAGTCCACCTGACAGCAATAACGTCTGAATCGATGTCGCCGAGCGGGATTGGGTGGGAAGTTTCGACAGCCAAACTTGCGCCAACTTTAGATTTGGGACAAACAAGGTATGGCTCGAAATGAAGCGGCTGGCGTTTGTGAAAAGCAATTAGATAACTCGATTCTTAAAAAATTGGCTGCTTCGTGATCACATTATCTATCTATCTAGTACCTTAAAACTTTAAACGAGCAATTCTTGTAAATATATCATTAATAAAAAATAAAAAAGCCTTTATTTCCCAATACCCTTAAATAAGTTTCTAAATAGATATATACATACTCGTATAAATTTGATTTCATATTATGATTTAACTCAATAAATAATTGTTTTTAAAATCTAAGTTAGTGTTCTTCGTTGTTAATAGGGTATGGGCCTCTCCTCGGGTGAAGGCGTCCTTCAGGTGCTTCCAATTTTCCCTGTCACTTGCTATTTTGTGCAAATTATCTCCTGCTGTATCTTTAAGGTCGTTAGCCCATCTTTTTTTCGGTCTGCCTACTTTCCTTTTTCTCTTAAATATATCATTAGAATCTCATAAATAGCTCCAATGAGTTTCACGAAATTTAGTAAGCAGGGGGATTTCAGGCCGAAAAATCAATCTACCTAGGTTTCCTTTCCAGAACACATCCGTTTTTAAACGAAGCAAAGCTTGGTCACTTTGATACTAGCAAATTATTACGCACAATCCGATGATCAAGACTTTGAAGTCTTTTACGCACAAGAGTGTCATTGCCTATGAGTCTTTTGGCACGTCTCTCAATAGATTCCATCTGATGATCCAACATCTTATATATCTGGGTAAAGAGAGCAGTATATTGCGCTTTATTATACCGAATTTTGTTTTATAATTTGTGTATGCTTACAATTATTATTCTGGCATGTAATCTATTTACAATCAAACTTAAAAATGGCTTATCAAGCAATCTTTCTACGACTTCAATATATTTTATAATTTTAGAATATGAATATGAGTGCAACGTGCAAATTTATTGATTTTTTATTTTTATGACATTATTATGGTGATATTTTGACATGTAGAATAATATTTTATTAATAAATTATTATTATAATTGGCTTTATGAAATAAAAAAAATGATTATGATTATAGTGTGAGGTATTTTTTGTATTGTGACATGGTGACATATTTTTATAAGTTACGGTTGGTATAGACGGAAGAAAGATGAACCTACTGGAACCGCGCCCCTGGTCCAAATATCATACTTACCACTGTCTTTTCGAAATCAAATGCGTAATACCATTAACTTAAAAACGGTGAAGGAAAACATCGTAAGGAAACATATACCTACCTAGAATCTTTCGAGCTCATCCGTTATCCCCCAAACTGCATTAGGCCAGCGTGATGGATTATGGCTTTGACTCTCACCTTGTCAGAGAAGACCCAGACCAGTAGTGGCAACACTTAAAAGCCTAGTTTGTGCTTGTTTATGCTTTTGCTGTTTTTGAAGTAAAACTGCTTTTAGCGCGCCATACAAAAAATTTTGTTGTGGGATCTGAATTCAATTCTTGCGTCACGCTCGGGAATGATAAGAGATCTTCGGGTAAGCTCGGGACCATGCCATTGCCATGCCCATATTGCCCATGCCACACCTTCCGGTTTCACCCACGTAGTTTCCAAAGTAAGCTATCAAATTCCGAGTCATAAGTTTCCACTTCTATCGGCAGTTCCTATGACTGCCAATTTTATTTTTTTATTTATACTTTGGACATCGCTTTCACCGTTGCCATACCCTGATGTCTTCGTTGATACACCTGAATGTTTTAATTTTAACTTAAGCCTACCTATGAAGTGATCAAGTTTACCATTGTTCAAGCCGGCTTAGCGGTAACTTACGCCAAGTTACACTAAGTTGCGCTAAGAAAACGTAACTTACGAACAAGCGGAAGTTACAACATTTGGTTACAATGATTTTGGTAACAAAAGTGCAAAGTCAAAGTTTTACTTTGATCTATGAATTCAATGTCTTTGACTTGTGGCTAAAGGTTTTGTTCGTTTCTGTTTTTTTTTGTATATAAAATCTTTCATTCAATCATTCATTTTTTGATATGCGTAAATGTGTTTAAAAATGTTTACAAAAACTTATATTAAGTAACCCCCATATTCCACCTTTCGGCATGCAAAAATTATTTTACTGAGCAATAACATGAAATGGAACATAAACACAGATAAAAAAGCATGAATGCAACAGAAATCAACCAATGCCAACACACCATTAAACAAAAACAAGCCAATCAGATATAGTAAAGCTGTCCATTCTATAACGAGGCGACATGAAATAAAGAAAGCTGTTCGTGGTCATACAATACTTTGACACATTTACCAAATGTTAACGATTCGTCTCTATCCTCTCTCGCATAGCTTTTGTATGTCACCAACAATTATTGCTTGATAAATGAACGTTTGTCTGTATCATACAGATAAAGAATATTTTATACAAATTGTGTGTTCTTTATACAATCGTAGACTATGCATTTGATCAAGTAATGATCTATAGAAAAGTGGTTTTGCATGAGCCAAAAAGACTTCTGAGATTTTCGACAGGTGACTTGCTACGTCATCTGTCGAAAATTGGTCGATCAAACGCATACTTTACAATTGTATAAAATACATACAGACAAACATTCATTTTTATCTATAAAGATATTCTTTGCGTCTCTGTAATTGACTTTTTGCAGGCCCTAGAAAATTCAATTTCTAATTCTATCTGCAAAGTTTTTTCACAGCGTGGGATTTAGCATATGATTTGCTCCGTCATTTAAGTAAAAATTCACAATAATTCATTTTCGATTTCATTAACGGTACCTTACAAACACAGAACCGTATGTGTGTTAAATTTATTTTGGTTGAAATGAAGAAAATGTTTTTAAATTTTTGCTCTAAATTTTGTTCACATTTCAATAAAATTACAGACATCGTTCTGTTATTTTTATTTACAATAAATTTATAACTTGTGTATATTTCATTTTATTCACCAACGTTTCACTCTTATTCAAAAAGTAGCAAAATATCGAATATTATTTTTAACCATTTGTGTGTGTGCTCACCAAACATTTATCTCACACAAATATATATCACAACCAAATAGAAGCCAGAAATTAATCTAAGATGAAGAATCAGATGACATAAATAAAAACCAGAAATTTTAATAGAAGATGAGGAAGAAGAAGACTTTAATCAGCTGACTATTATTTAACATTTTTTTTATTTATAAATTACTAACAAATTGTCTTGCCAGACATATTGCATGCCTCTCGCAGAGGCCAGTTTGTATGGGGCAACTTTTAAAATGTTTTGTATCATCTTATCTTACCTACAAACAGCAATAAAGATTTTTCTATTTGTATTTGTACCACAGACACATTAAAAATGACGAGGTGTTATAAGTTTGACGTCTATCTCTCTCTCTCTCTCTCTCTCTCTTTATGTGTGTGCATGTATGAGGTGTGTGTGTATGTGTGAGTGTGTGTCTCCCACCCTGGGTAAGTGTGTGTGTAACGTCATAGCTCTTGAACTGTATACCAAATTTTTTTTTTTCAAGGTCAATTTGTCCAGTGTTTTCTTAGTTATGTTCCATCAAAATCGGTCCAGCCATTTCCATGCTATCGGTTTTAGCTGTGATAGAAACATTAAAGGAATGTGTATGTGTATGCATAATATACAGTATTTATACACTTACAAACATAATACATATGTGTGACCTGAAAATTGGAAAAATTGCATCGTGGGTTTTTATTGTTGAATTAAATAGTTATTTTTAAGAGGTTTGACTCCATAATAGAACCTGGTCGTAATGTTGATTAAATGTTACGTAACCATACATTCTACCTTACCTTTGGTAAACGATTTGATTAAGGAAATTCTTCGAGGCTTCCCAAAACAATTCTATATATCTAGTCGATTTGCAAACATATTGGATTGCCGACCTCGGCGTCAGATGATTGACGCTTCAATTCTTCTTCAAATATCGGTTGTCTGATTTTTCGTCGAACTATTTTAAAAAAAAATGTTAGGTACACGAAGGTGTAGCTAACGAAAATTGTGTTTCTTTGGCATTGTTTTAAGCTGTACTACTTGTATTGTTAATAAAATTAAATACAAAATTAAAAAGAATTCCCGCCAATTTCACTCAGTGGAGAAAAATCAACAGGTGGCTTAAAACATTACGAGGATGCATGGTTGGAAGTATTTAGCGGCTTGAAAGTGTAAAAATGTGAAAAAGGTAATATTAGCAAAAAACTTACCGCCACTTTTCGCGCAACTGCGAACTATTTCAATAGATTTTTTAAATTATGCAAACACCTCTTTATGCCGCTACTTATATTTTTGTGAAAGATCCAAAGATTATAAGATTTTTTTAAAATAAATACAAACATTATTACATATTTATATTATTAAACGAGCTGCAATAACGCGCGCGCACTCTCCTTGAAAAAGATCGCCGGACGCGATCGAAACTTGAGTCGGACTGGACTGACTATTTCAAAAGCACCCCGTGTATTTATTTAAAATGTGTAATGACCACGTTAGTTTTTATACTAAAATTAAAAGATTTTTTGACACAATCACCGTTTTCTATTTTGTTCCTTTAATTGAAACATTCAATTTACCTATTTGTTTTCTTTTCAGATATCGCAAACTCTAGTCTTCACTTCAATTTTGGTAAGTTACTATTTTTTACTCATACTCTTTATTGATAATATATTAAAGGATATTAAAATTCATTACAATTCCAATTCACTACTAAATTCAAGCTAGGTACATGTCATTCCAATAAGATAATACAAACTTCCGTTTCTGTGTACATATTTGAGGTTTTGAAATATGTTCGCAGAAATTTTGCAGAATATAACAAGCAAACTAACCCTAAGACGATAAATTGCAAAAAGAACAACGGCTACCTGTTGCCAATACAGCACAGATTACGTATAACTGGAAAACTACCAAAAGTTATGGGGCAAAAGCTATACAACAAACTACCGGATAGAATTCAACAATTAGAAAATGAAGGACAGTTTCGAGCCAATGTCAAGCGGCTACTACAACCGAAATCAATTTACAAGATTAGTGAATTTCTAACAAATGACAACAGAGATTTTAATTTGACAAAAACAGTATAGAACGGACCATCAGAACAGTAGAATATATCATACATGTATGTAGTATAGTTAGTAGTATTAGAGTACGTGGTAGAACATTTCTCAAGATGTTCGTTATTTTATTATTTAGGCACATTTATGATTTTTTGGAGCTGTGTCGAAGCAAACAGACAGACAGACGGACAGAAAATTATGAGTGGTGTTTTGGATGACCGTGTCAGCTCTAAATTGAACTTAGTGGAAACCTGCTCATTTAATGGTACTCATAAACAAGTACATTAAAATTTTATTGATATGATTATTTGTATGAATTTATTGATCAAATAATTTTATCTGATGAATAATTTAGGCTTAGCAAAGCTGTTACCTACTACTATGTTGGAAAACAGATTACAGACAACATACATGCTAACTTAATATTGAGATCGCTAGTTGTTGCAAGAATGGGTACTTGGTAATAACTTTCCAAATGTAGGTGAATGATTGTAAATGTACCCTCTTTGTTTATTTCATTCTCATGGAACATCAGCCAGTCATCAACATGTTATCCAATAAGTTAAAGTATAAAATTATTTATGTGCGGTGAAAATTATCAGGGCGTGGTGGTGAAATATCAGTGTGCAATATGTTTAGTGAAATAGTAGTGTTGGGATCTATTGTTGTTCCAAGCTAGGTAGGTCCCTTATTACAGGGATCGATGACAATCGATTGTTGGAAAGTGATCTTCTAATTTGTAAGTCAATTTTAAACTTTGTTTTTAACCCTATCGACCAGCAATGATATCTTGGATCATTGCATTGGTTGTTAAAATTTATAAGAATATTTGCTGTCGCTTTCATTTATTTACTATTTTTATTGCAAATTTAAGAATTCTACCTATACACAGCCCTTTTACAGCTGAAACTATTAATTATGTATTCTTGTAATTAAAATTAATTATATTAAATATAAATGTAATGCCTGATAAATTTGTGGTTGACGAGTCTGCATGGAAATACTCATGATATTTAATTATAATGGATATTTGTGAGTGTTACTAGCATTGACAATAAATGTTTTCTATTCTATTCTTCTATTCAAATCACAAGTCAATTAAATTAAAATCCAAAATCACATGTCAATTAAACTACATTACATTTAAACGCTACAATTTATCTACATTATTTTATTTTGCCACCTCGTTGTGTAATAATTACCTTATTATTATTATTATTAGCCTATACTGTCCCAATGCTGGGCAAAGGCCTCCCTACCCTCTCTCCATTTGATTCTATCTTGACTTAATATTTCCCAGTGTTTTGAATAGCCGTCAAGGTCATCCCGCCAGCGTTTCTTTGGCCTGCCGCATCGTCGTTTGCGATCGGGCTTCCACTGAGTAGTGATTTTGGCCCAGTGAGCATCTGACATGCGGCAGACATGTCCAGCCCAGTCCCATTTCAAATTAGCTGTTTTTTTGGGTCACATCGGCTATCTGAGTCCTGGAACGCAGTATGGTGTTTCTTATACGATCGGTTAGCTTTACGCCGAGAATACTACGTTCCATGGCTCGTTGGCAAACTGCGAGGTTGAACTTTTGATCTTTAGTCAAAGACCAAGTTTGCGCTCCGTACGTTAGAATGGGGAGAATACACATGTCCATGAGCTTACGTTTAAGGATAAGTGGGGTGTCTCCCCTTCATGAGGTCTTTCATGGACCAATAGCTCTTCCAGGCATTTTCAGTGCGACGGGTAATCTCCGCATTCTGCCTAGCCTGGAAAGACACTAATTGGCCCAAATACACGTAGCTGTGGACATATTCAATCTCCGTACATTCAATTGATATTTTGCGCTTTACGCTGTTGGTCATTATCTTGGTCTTTGACATGTTCATCTTCAGTCCAACCTCGGTGCTTGCTTTGCCTAGATCTTGTAGCATGTGACCCAATTCAAGAGCGGAGGCAGAGAAGAGAACGATATCATCTGCGAAGCGCAGGTTGGTAAGTCTTTTCTCACCGATGAGTAGACCTTTCTCTTCCCAGTCTGGTCTCAATTTGCGGAAAACTTGTTCTAAAGTGGCTGTGAATAGTTTTGGTGACAGCGGGTCGCCTTGTTTCACTCCTTTTCTATATTGAAGGATGAACCTAAGGTGTTTTGTTTTATTGCGGCTGTACTATGGCGGTATATGTTTTGTAGTAGGTGAATGTAAGTTTTGTCAATTTCTTGATTTTCTAGTGCTTGGAAGATAGAGGGGGTGGGTGATACTGTCAAACGCTTTGGAATAATCGACGAAAGCCAGGTAGAGAGGTAAGTTAAATTCAGCATGTTTTTCTATTATTTGGTTTATGGAGTGTAGATGGTCGGTGGTAGAGAACCCTTTGCGGAAAGCAGCTTGTTCTGTAGGTTGATGCTGGTCAAGTTTCGGTGCTATTCTGTTTTCAATGACTTTAATGAAGGCTTTATAGAGATGTGAAATTAAACTAATCGGTCGATAGTTTTCTATATTTGATTTATCTCCTTTTTTTATGAATTAGAGTGATGTAAGAATGACAAAATTGTTTAGGTATAGTGCCAGTTTTTAAAATGGAGTTGAAAAAATTTGTTAGGTGCGGAAGTAGGGTTCGCTCTCCCACTTTGAGAGCATCTGAAGTTATATCATCAGGGCCTGGGGATTTGCTATATTTCAGGCTCTGGAGCGCTTTGTGCACTTCGAAACCAGTAATTAGATCTACGTTTTCAGAGCAGCAGTATTCGTTATTGATTGGTGCAGATGTGAAGTTATCAGCATACAGTTTTTCATAAAATTTGGTGCAAATCTCGATAATTTTATTTTTGTCACCTTGTTTTGCTCCCATATTGTCTCTAAGACATACAATAGAAGATTTGCCAGGCTGAATGCCTTGTTTAGCTATTTTCAAAGAAGTATTGTTATTTAGGGCAGTTTCTATTCGTGTCGCGTTATGTTGTCTGATGTCTTTACGGATGCTTCGTTTTACGGCTCTGTCTTTGCATTTATGTTCTACGGTGTAATAGTTGAGCTTTTGTCTTTCTTCTATTAGTTGTTTGGTGTACTGACTCAGTTTTTGTTCTTTGTTTTTAACTGTTTTAATTTTACGACTAGCTTTTTCAATTGCTTCCCTAATATTTTTGTATTGAATTTCAACATCTTCGGCTTCGATATCATGTAGAATTTCAAAGCTGTTTCTTAATTCTAAATTAAACTGTTCTTGGTTGGTTAATAAAATAGACTTGTCTAGCTTTTTAAAAGATTTTTTTACTGTCTGTGAGCGTAATATTTTGAATTTAAATGAAAGGGATATTCGAAGAGGTCTGTGATCGGATGTGAATTTAATCGAATTCAAAACTTCGACGTTTGACATAATTTGTTTATTAGAAGATAGGCAAAATCTATTTCATTTTTAGTTATTTTATCTGGAGATCGCCATGTCCATCGTCGGTGGGATTTTTTGAAAAAGAATGTGTTAGTTATGTAGAGTTTTAACTCAAAAGCAAAGTCTATCAGGCGAGTACCACGTTTGTTACGATTTCCTATTCCATGTGAACCAAGTACACTGCTGCTATTTGTATTAGTACAAATTCCGAGTTTGGCGTTAAAGTCACCTGTTATAATTGTCCACGTACTTCGATGATCGTTGTACGCTCTAGTGACGAGGTTATAAAATTCATCAACTTCGTTATCTGGGTGTGAGCTCGTTGGAGCGTGTACTTGAATGATAGCAAGGCATTTCTTTTCTGTGATTCGGAATTTTAATACTGCTACTCTTTCACTGTATGAAATAAATTCTATAATGTTGTTCTGCCATTTTTTTGATACTAGAAAACCGACTCCAAACATACTTCCGGTTCCAGTATAGTAGAATATGTTTTTATTTCTCGTTATTATATCTTCACCTTCTCTTCTGACTTCTGCTAGCCCTATGATGTCCCATCTAATCGTTTCTAGAGCGTTCTCTAGTTCAATAAGTCTACTTTCGGTTCTTAGAGTTTGGACATTATATGTCAATATACTGAGTTTCTCGGAATCCTTTAAACAAGCCATAGTCAATTGACAGTTGGTATTTGCCACCCGGGGATTATCTGGCCCCGTGACGCCAGGGAGTGCCACCGTACTGTCACCGGCAACGTTTCCACTGGAGTCGCCGGGTACTTGGGGCCTGGTTATTGTTGTGTCAGTCATATGTATGAGGGTAAGGGGTTAGACAATTAACCCAACACGCTTGTCCATTGCGGGTTGTTGGGTGCGCAGTAGCCAACTAACTAGGCCGATGAGCCGCGCCGTTGATACACGAGGTATTCTTCCGCCGCCGCCCTAAATCGCCATCCTGCACTGATGGTGATTGTTCTGTTTTGACCTCGGAAGAGTATGGCCTCTTTGAGCCCAAGACAGCTTGTGGGTTTGCTGTGTGGTCGGGGACTGCATGCGCAGCAAGTAGTGATATCTCACCACTGTTCCATGATCCGCCACCTATGGACCCCGGTAGTAGCCTACAGCCTAGCCCTACCCTACTAGCCTACTAATAATTACCTTGTTGAAATTAAAATATGATTGTTCATGGGCCTTATAATTAAATTGTTACACTAGTTTACTTATAGCTGTTATAATCTATAACGCTTTGGTAAATAAATTATTTATTTATTTAGTTACTTATGTTACAATTATTATCAATCAATTATGTATCAATTACCAGAAATCCCAGAATATTTAATATAATTTGTGGATACCAGTTGGACACATCCTGCAAATATGTTCCCATTTGAAATTTCTTGCATGCAAAAACTTATTTGGATATGGATATTGGGAATAAAATTATATCCGTTATGGGTACGGATATGTAATTATTTCGGATTATCCGTAAGTTTCGCGTAGTTTCGGTTACGGATATAAAATTGAATATAGTTCTAATACTCAAAACTGAGCAAAGGAAGATAAATATTTCACACAAAGCAATTTGCAGCTTTATCGCCTTAAAATCGATTATATCCGTAACTATCCGAAATTTGTGAAACGGATACGGATCTATTTTATTTCGGATATCCGATAGTTTCGGTTACGGGGCTTCATAGCTCCCATATAACATAAGCTCCCTGCTATACGCAAATGTCAATATATTAATTCCTGCACAAATATGACATCAGTTGGTAATTATACTAAGCTAATTTGCAGTGGGACGGGAATCAAGGGGAAAGATCAACATGGTAGCTATCAAAACCCGCTAATTGCTTGAGCACTACTTCAAACAACCCCTACCGTGTATCCTTTTATCGAACATACATACAACTGTAGAGCGACGCCTTTCACTCATTGTTAATCTGTTTATTCATTTTCGTTTTTGTTTGTATTTTATAATAAAGTTATAGTATTAAGTGGTTTATTTTTTAACTATCGTAAGTGAGGACACATTATTTTTCTTTTTGTTGTCACTTTCGCACTCTACATAACTCAATCAAATACATAGGTTTGACTTTACTTTTGTGATGAGAACGTCTAAAAATGCGTCACCTTCATTTATAGACTACAGGCCCTTGAACAAAATTTATGGGTCAAATGACCCACCAGAAGACCTATGTAGGATGAAAAGGTATAAAGTAATAACATTCAGCACTATGCCGTCACTTGTAAGCTGTCTGACTGAGTGCATTGAAGATGGGGGGTTGCAACCCTCGATAATTTCTCCTTGTCGCATAATTTTAGTACGGAGTTGCAGAATGATAGATAAAAAATGTGAAAAAGGTAAAATTAACAAAAATATTATCGCCATTTTTGGCGCAACTGCGAACTATTTCAATAGATGTTTTGAATTAATTTTGCAAACGCCTCTTTATGACGGTTTTTATATTTTTGTGAAAGATCCAAAGATTATAAGAAATCTTTTAAATAAATGCAAATATTATTATCATCTCATCATCATTATCTGCAGCCTGCAGACGTCCACTGCTGGACATAGGCCTCCCCCAATGATTTCCACAATTACCGATCTTGTGCCGCCTCCATCCACCGACTTCCCGCGACCGAGACAATATCATCGGTCCATCGTGTGGCGGCCGTCCTACACTGCGTCTGCCGGTTCGTAATATTATTATACATTTATATTATTAAACGAGCTGCAATAACGCGCGCGCACTCTCCTTGAAAAAGATCGCCGGACGCGATCGAAGACCAAGAAGAGGTATTGAAACTATAAAAATTTTAAAATTTTAATTATTAGTTTGTCGGAAAAATTCATGATTATCCGACGATTTACTGAGTAAATTTGGCCATTTTATTATGTACGGCATTGGTTCCATACAGTTTCAATAGCTCTTCCAATCCATTATTTCGCAATACCGTACAAAAATCATGCGACAAGGAGAAATGATCGAGGGTTGCAACCCCCCCTCTTCAACTGTACTCAGTTGGACAGCTCACAAGTGACGGCATAGTGCCGAATCTTATAACTGTATACCCTTTTATCATTCTACATAGATCTCCTGGTGGTTCATTTGACTCATCAATTTTGTTCACGGTTCACGGGCCTGTAAGTCTATTATGAAAATCGGGGAAACCAGTTCCAATTACAATCTTGTCTTCAAATCGAGAATGAATCGATATCTTCTAGGTAAGCACGTTTCATCGTAGACCGCATTATCGCTTAACATCAGGCGAGATAGTGGCCAAGCGTAAACCAATAAAAATACTTAAACAAAATAACAATGAATGTTAATTCGAGAGGGATGAGATTATAAAAACCTACAATTGGATTAGGATTGGTGTTTTTTTA
Organism: Ectropis grisescens; assembly: GCA_017562165.1. Taxonomy (NCBI): domain Eukaryota; kingdom Metazoa; phylum Arthropoda; class Insecta; order Lepidoptera; family Geometridae; genus Ectropis; species Ectropis grisescens. The sequence continues at coordinate 12,375,799 of CM029797.1, forward strand.
AACTCTAGGCACTATTTTTTTATCTAGCGTCGTTAGATTAATGGTAATAACAACTCGTATATAAATTACCTACTCATGTTTTGAACAAATATTTTTTGACTTGATCTTTATAGCCAGTCGGCTCATGTTTTTGTTGGTATAGGTATCTACTAGTAGCATTGATTCTCGTATCGACGTTAATACATTTTCATACCAATAGTATGGGTTTCGTTTGCTACTGTGTTGATATGTTTGTCAGCTCAGAGTACGTGTTAGAACACCGATGGTTAAAGGACACCTGGGAGATCTGACGAGGCATAGCGAGACGCGATAGACACGCGGGGCGCGTCCGTTTATAAGATGATTTTCTCCGTTATCAACGAATATGACTTGATCAACGCACAAAAATGTAACCATGACATGCACTGTATTCCGGTTTGAAGAGCAATGTTTACAGAGGAAATACAGGACATAACGATAAATCATCTTAAATATCTGGGCGATGAGCGCATATGAGTAGGTAATTATTTGAGCTCTTTGTGTTTTAATAGATATGTCTGTGCTGTTGTGGGTTAAATTCATAAATACACACATTGCAAATAATATATATGTAATGAATACAAATATTTGTTTTATGCTTGGGTGTCGCTATGTATGATGAGTATGTTTCAACTCCAAATAACAAAATAATTAAGTACCTTGACTTGGCTCACGACGTTACTGCCATGTGGGATTTTGATTCCACAATCTAAGCCCCGATAGTCATGTCGGTAAACGCCATTATAGCAAAAAGTCTCGACCTACGTCTTAAGAGACTTTCGCTAGATGGGTGTATGGCGGCCCAGATGTACGCGGCGGTCATCCTCGACACAGCGCGCATCGTCAGGAGGTTCCTCACTCTGCAGCCTTAACCACCGGTAGCTTGGGCCCTACCATGCTTCCAACGTCGATCTATGTTTAGATTTTAATATTTATTTTGTGTCATTATAAAGATTTTAGTATCAAAAATACACGGGTAACTCACGTTTGGTATAGTCAGTCCAGTCCGACTCAAGTTTCGATCGCGTCTGACGATCTTTTTCAAGAAGAGTTCGAGCGCGTGTTCACGGTCTGTTCGCAGCTCGTTTAGCACTTACTAAGCCAGATTCCATAATACAAGTTTTGATGAGTATGGGGCTAGATGGTGTCGCGTGCCCAATCCACCAATTTGTATTTTATTTCTAACTAAACCATCACGTTTTACCCTTAAAACAGGCTAATATATTCGTTAATTTCGCGTAATTAAGTAGCAGTAATGAAATCGGGCAATATCTCGGGCTAACTAATCTATTTGTCCGTACGCGGCCCGCATTGCTAATGAGATTGGGCTACGTCATTATGGACGCTTTGAGATAACGCAAATTTTGCCTCTTCACCATCTTCATGACAGCCAATTTATATGTATACTTCTATACTAATATTATAAAACTGAAGAGTTTGTTTGTTTGTTTGAACGCTAGGATCTCGGGAAGTGCTGGTCCGAATTGAAAGATTTTTTTCTATTAGATAGTCCATTTATCGAGGAAGGCTAGGCTATAGAAAATAACGCTTCTATTAACAGAAGCGGAGCATGCATCAAGGATGTAACAAAATCGGGAAAAAATATTCCTTTTTGAGAGTTTTCGTACGTTTCGTACTTTGACATGACACATGACAGCATGTGTCAAGATTGCGTCATTGAATATCACAGATTACATACTTCTTGAATATAAAACCTTTGCTAATCTCTGATTTGGTACGACCAATTTCCGACAGGTGGCGTAGCAGGTAGCTGAAGAGGTGTTTTGTTTGAAAGCTCAAAATATTCTCAGGAATGAATGAACCGATTTCAAATTTTTTTTCTCGCGGGATATGTGCGGGATCTCGATGAGTGCTATATATATATGTTCCACGGGCGAAGCCGGGGCGGACATCTAGTAATATATATATAGCCAATTTAAATCCACTTCTGGGTGTGATGTGGAGATCATATTTTTCTCTTTTTTTAACCTTCTATGCAGTCCTTTAATGTTCCCACTGCTAGGAATCAGGGGGTTCTCTCGCAAGGAGAGAGTCAAAGCCACAATCTACCTCGCTGGCCAATTGTAGGTGGATGAACGGTTTTTAGCGAAAGTGCTCAATTCGTCCGAGTCTTTTTTGGGTGTGCTGGGTGTAATGTATAAATTATGGTTTACTATTGACATTGTTTTCAACCATCTTAAGCGAAACTGCTCAATTCGTCGGAGACTTTGACCTATTAGAAAAAATCATCAAAAGTTTTATTAGAATTTTATCGGTAAATAGCGGTCTGGCCCGGCTTTGCTTGTGGTACAATTATAACTTATAGCACTCAAGGATCATGTATATTTCCAATGGTGAAATCATTTTTGAAATCGACCCATTAAGTAGTATCAGATATTAGTGCGTTCAAACAAATTTATATTACTAGTAGTATAGATGAAAATATGTTGGTGGATATTATTTCTCACACAACACTTGCATCAAACCTCTCTTTCTTATTGGACAAGTCTGTTTAGTTGGTCTACCAATTTTATTAAACTGAAGTACCTAGATTAGACATAGCAGGAAAACTAACTTTTTGATTAAATCAATTAATTAATTTGTCTCCGATAGGGACATTGATATTTTTCACTTAAAGTTATTCCAATTTCAGAGGAAAATCAAAGAAATTTTACACTTTAATCTAAAAGAATAACCCTGTTGTGCTTACTGTAAATACTATTATTAGTTTTTTTGTTTATATTATTTGTGTATACATTAATTGTTTCACAATGTTAATATACTTATCTGTTGTGTTATAATATTCTATGTTTATATCTTATTTATCTACTGTTTTAACGCATGAAAGTTTTTAGTTTTAAGTTCAGATCTGTTGGCCTAATTTTCTTTATATATTATCACTAATGTAATGTTATTATTATCAAACCACTGAATTTAAATAATTGTTGTTTCTAGGCCCACATAGTTTGGAATGTAATACAGTTCTGTACAGTATACTCTTATGTTATAGTTTATGTTTATTACATTCTGTTTTGTGTGCTCATTGAATTAATAAATAAATAATAATAAATAAATCAGCAGTAATTCACGTGTAATATGGTCAGTCCAGTCTGACTTAAGTTTCTCCTTAAAAAGGCCGCTCGATGCGGTTGAAACTGAAGTTGGATTGAAGTAGACTTTTTTTTTTTTTAATATAAAGTTTTCTACTATATTCTTGGAACCATTAGTAAAATAAAATTTTGTTCCTACAACTTTTAAAATGTTGAAAATATATACACGAAGATAGGCGTGAAACCTAAAACCTCGTGAAAACTGCTGTTCTGATTAATGAGATTAAAAAGTATTATGAAAGCCACTAAGCAATCACGATATTATTTAATATCGTGATTGCCCCATTTGGGGCGCATAATTTTGTAGACTTTGGTACCTAGAATCAATATTTTTTATGAACAGGGCTTATAGATAGGCTATAGATATATGTGGGATTTTGCGAATCAAACGACTTTTTACTGTTTGAATTTCTTCTTTATTTTTGGCTCGTATCGACTTATAATATTATTACAAAAAAACATCTTCTTCAACGTCTTTCGTCTTCAATTCCTCCATTAAAAAGTATCAATCTTACATTGTTCACTCACTCGCTCGTTCTTCCATCTCACACATTCTTGTCATTCACTCTCAGCTGCATTCTGTGATAACTTATTACTATTAAGATGCGTTCAGAAAAAAAACAAGACAAGTGTTGCATACATTTATATAATTGTAATATAATATGAGTAAAATTTAATTTGACAGCTAAATACCTTCAAAACACAACTTTACTGCACTGGTGTTAAAGTTTAAATGTAATTTTACTTTGAACCCGCATCGAAATGGGGTTATTGTGAGTTGCAATTAGCAAAACTACTACGCTCGATGCATGATAATTGCGATGAAACGTTCGAAATGAATTTGAAGTACTTCGCTGCTGTTTTTGCTTAATTGCAATATTTAATGCTAACTAAGTTTTGATGGTTATTTATTATATTTATTTTAGTCGACTAAATTTAGTTGCTTCTGTGTCTGAAGTCTTATAGCATTCAGTAAGCTGGCATTCTAAATTCAGAAGCGAGGATTGTTTGTTTCAATCTTCCTTCTGAATTCAGCGACTAAACTTAGAGAAGTGTAATTTAATACGACTTTTAATACGATTTAGAGGTTACATTTTCATAAACTTTGAATGTACAAACATCGAGAAACTCGATCTTTCGTGCACGGAAGGGAGTAGCCTTAGCTAAAAATACATAAATCTTTCTGCCATTTCGTTTTCATTTGGTCAAAGAGTTGACATATACTACGTGTTTTCCGCACGGTTCCTTTATGTCAATCGTAAGCAGATGACGTGCATACTTTTTATGGCAACAGAATAATGTGCTGCGACAAAAATATAACACTTCCACAAGAGCGACTGGCAAGAAAGAAGAAAGATGCTACCCGTGCTTTCGGTGTAAAGCGTTTGTGCCAACTCGATACGTAGTTTAAGTAAACTCTTTGGATTTGGTGGATGATGCACGACCTCGTAAAATTCTACATACATGTCGGTTTCTTCACTTTTTTTTTCTTTGCCATTTTTAAGTCAACATTACGGAGATGGCTTCGAAAAGACGCGTGCGCGTAGGATTCGAACCAGGGGGTCCGGATCGGCAGGCGCCATTCTCCCGACTAAGACCAGCCGTAACTTAAACAGGATGGAATAGAATAGATACAAAAACTTGAGACAATATTTTCCCTTCAGCTTAGCCAGACTTTCATTAAACAAAACAAGAAAAACAACAGCAGGTGGTGGAATAATAAAAGGTAGGCTTCAGTGAAATAACAGATGTCTGGCTCAAATCTTGTTATTTGCAACTGTAGCAAATTTAACATAATTTTTCGACGTAACAGGATAATTTTGTTTGAACTTTGTTTCACAAATAATTTTATTTTTAAACTAGCTGAACCCGCTACTTTGTTTGCGTGCGCAGATCTCATGGAATACAAACTATGCTTGTTATTTTGATTGCAAAGGATTACATAGGGGGACCTGTATTACGCCAAAAGAAGTTCATATATGTATTTTTTTCATTTTTAACTAACTTTTACAAATGTGCCAAAACAGAACCCACGTATAAAAAATTGCTGTGTAAAATAAAAACTGTTCATAACTATGAATAAAGTAACACTTTTCAGTTTAGAGGGTGGCGTTGTCAAATTCGGCTTTTAAAGAAAATTTATTGAATAATTAAGTTAACATTTTTATTCTTTAAGAAGCTATGTGTTTCCGGGGGGCAATAAGTGCACTGTGAGCTACACTATAAAATTACTGTGTACGTTTAAATTTTCTACCAAGTTTGCTTAGCCTTTCCGATGTCACAGTTAATTTATGTTCCCCAAGGAAGCATGTATCGTGTCGGGATAGTAAGTATTTGATTTGCTATTTCTGAGTACAAACAACGTGTGTTTCAAATTTCTTCCAAAACTGTTCAGCCATTCCAATGTTATAAATGTCATATAAATATTATTGATGTCAATGTTAGGATGTTTGTACTCGTAACTCAATCATGTCGGAACGTATGAAGTGATCGGGTTGAAATTATAAACACAATTATTTATAATATAGTCTGGAAGGACACATAGGCAATATGTATCGACTTGAAATTTAAAACACAGATAACTTATAGCTTGGAATAGCACAAACAATACTTTTTATTCCCAAAAAACTGTATAGTTTTAAGTAACAAATATAAACAAGAACGGGTAAATATATTTAGTTGCAATTTTAAATAGTATATATTGCATAATAGTACATAGACTTGCGAGACTTACGTAGTCTTGAATAGTAAAAATACTGCTTTTAGTTTCTAAAAAGTCGATGGATGATAGGAAACAAATATTAATCATGGCTTCGGAACGGTTTAACAGACTTGTTTGACATTTGAAACATACGTAGTTTACAGTCTGGAATAGCAAAACGGCTACTTATCATTCCAAAAAAATGCATAGTTCCATAAGGAACAAACGTTTGCTTTTAGCAGCGCCCAGAGTTTTATCCGCGTAGTATATCTCGTTGACTTCCCGGGATAAAAATATATAATATACCTATGTGTTATTCCAGACTATAATGTAACTGTGTTCCAAATTTCAGCCCGATTTGTTCATACGCTACAACGAGATTGAGCAACAAACAAACAACATTTACATTTAAAATCTTACTAAGATTATTAACACTATTGACATTAGTGAACTGTGTGAGTATTTTTTTTAATACAAATAAATCGGTTGTTGTGTTTTTTGATAAAACATAATTTTAATCTACAATGTAAACTTAGCCCATCAGAACCTTTTTAATACCCTCCCTGTGATCTGAAAATAGTGAGAGCAGAAACAACAACTTTATAATTAACTTCGACGCTTTCCGGATTAAAACTTGGCCCATTGAACGGAGGCCTCGAACTTAATTATTGTATTTAATCTTTGACTTTTACTGCTAGCAAAAAGCGACATCGTTTCACGGTTGGCGTTCGAACGAGTCAAACGAAGAGGTTTGACTCTATTTTTGTGATAAATGTGGTCAGGCAACTTTTCCGAAGTGGAATTTCTAGGTGTTTTCAAGTTAGTGAATAGGATTTTTCTAGGTAATCACTCAGCATCGTAGATCGTAGACCGCATTGTCACTTAACATCAGGTGAGATGGCGGTAAACCTATACTTACAGTTAAAAACCAATGGGGCTCTACCTTCTTATTAAAATGTTTATTGGTATTATTGCTCTTTATTTTCAAAATTTCAATGGAAAATAGATATAATGTAAACCCTTTGTGTCACTACTGTCCTCGTTGCTAATAACTCAGCCTGCGAAACCGAGAGCCATGGGTTCGATTCCCACCCAGTGCAAATATTTGTGTGATGAATTCAAATATTTGTACTGTGTGTGGTGTATCCATATATAAAAATTATGTACTCATATTTACAATTATATGAGTATTATATCAGTTATCTGGCCGCAATAGTATCTACACGATTTGCTTAGTTTGGGGTCAGATGGTGTAGTGTGTGAATTGCCCACCAATATTGATATTTGTTTATTTATACACAGTACACACACTTGATACACTTAAATTATATTTAAAAAATGGGACAGCCACAAAGACTGCAAATAGAAATGAAGAGTTACAAAATCAGAATTATAGTATTAGACAGCCCTAAAGTTGCATAATATGTCCGCCCCGGCGTTGCCCGTGGTACATTACATAGTACTCGTCAGGATCTCGTAAATATACAACGGTGAAAGAATGACTGAAATCGGTTCAGTCATTCCTGAGAATATCGCTTTCAAACAAAACACCTCTTCAGCTACCTGCTACGCCACCTGTCGGAAATTGGTTGTACCAACACAGATTTAGAAAAAAATATATATTAGCAAAGGTTTTATATTCAAGAGGTATGTAACCTGTGACATTCAATGACGAAATCTTAGATTGAAGAATTGATTCATGCTCCGCTTCTATTAATAGTAGCGTTATTTTCTATAGCCTATAGCCTTCCTCGATAAATGGACTATCCAATAGAAAAATAACCTTTCAATTCGGACCAGTACTTCCCGAGATCCTAGCGTTCAAACAAACAAACAAACTCTTCAGCTTTATAATATTAGTATTGATATACTGTTATTATGCATGTTAGTTTTGCTATGTTCTTTTCTAAGTTTTCGTTTTTTTCTCAATCCAACAAAGGACAATCAAATTAATTTTATTTCCGTCATCCGAAAAACAAATTCAGTAACCAATCTACATACTTAACAGTTTTTGAGAGGCCATAAAGCAGTCTAGACGTCTATATTGTAAGCTGACTCGATCGGAAACTAAATGATTGGGATTTTCAGGTAGCACTTAGGGCTGTCACAACCTGATATTACTATGAACTAGCGGTCCGTACCGGTTGCGCCCGTGGTACATAATATATAGCCTATAGCACCTCCACTCACGTATCACGTACGTCTCCTATTGTGTTTTTTTTAAATTGGTCTTTGATAAGCGCGTTCGAACAAATAAAGTCCTCTGCATTAAATTTTTAGTATAGAATTTGTGAATTTTGTTAAATGTTTTGAATGGAATTTCCGATTTCAAAAATTCAAAAACTAATCAACAGGGGTTAAGACAGTTTCGAATACAAAATCATTTATGTGGATAAGAATTAATATACAGGTATGGATATCATGCTTTGATTTTGATAGGCATTTCTATTAACTTTTAAAATGCAAAAAAGTGTTATAGTGACCTAACTTACATATACATATACTTGAACATATTTTGCTAAGTTTTTTGTACATAATCATTTGTTCAATAAATATTGTAGCACACTTTTTATTCTATCATCAATACTTTCCGCAGCGCACTCGATGAAAGATATTTTATGGCAAATTTTTGCAAGAATTTATTTCAAGATTTCTAATATTTTTCAGTAATAAATACAGCCTATGTTACTCAGAGGTTTCAAATCCGACCAGTAGTTTTTATGATTATTTGTTACATACAAAAATATAAATCTTCCTTTTTCATATCATTAGTATATTTTTATATAGACACAACAGTATGTTAGCAACCCTAGCAGGGTAATAAAACATTTACTTCGATGTTAGAATTCAGGAGCGTCCTCTGGCACGATTGCCCATGGTGATCCGTTCTGTCTCGCTGGGAACTTAATTCTACGTTTTTATCTGTTTTAATTTAACTTAAAGCAATAAACCGTACGTCGTCCCTTCAGGCTTAGTACAGGTATTTGCATAACCTTGTTCTAACGACGTCAGATTTCAAATTAACCTAACTCATTAGGAGCATATAAACGACATTAGATTTTGACCTAACCTAACTTAACAGACCGTAAGATTATAATCTCACGAGTTTTATTGTAAACTGACGGTGATTGCAATTTTAAGGTTACATAATCTATATTTACTAATATAGTAACGCTGACGGGGTTTTTCCTTTGAGCGAGCTAACCTTTGACCGATTTCAAAACTCTTTATTGAAAGAGCGGATTTTTTTTCGAGTTCTCAAGTGTTTTAGGAGATATTACATTTTAAATTATAAGGATAACGTAGTTACGTAGTGATTTCATGTTTTAAGTCAATTGTATACGAAATAATAAACACGAAAAAACTGCACTCTATAGCAGACATTGTTTTTATTTATATTTTTCAATACTTAGTAACCATTTTCCCGACATATTTTTTTTAATTTAACGCTTTTTCGATTTAAACGTAATTTAATTTTAACGTGGTTTATCTCAAAATGAAGAACGGTTCAAGCAGACGCCATAAAAAATTATGGGTATAGCTTCCCAAATAAAAATACGAAAAACCATTTTTCCCGCCTAAAACCCGACCGCAAAGTTAAGTATGTTGGTTTTCGTCATTTGGTGTAAAATTACCACTAGCCGCTTGATACATAGTGTCCACGATGTATCAAGCGGCTAGTAACCTAAAATAGCCAGAGCTAGATAGCTGATTTAATTGTTACATAATTATAAATACAATTTACATAGATAGCTTTATATTAATTACGAATAGCGTCAACTAATAGGATAAAACATTTAAAATTATGAATGCAATCTCATTAATTTTGTATTTCAATTTCGTTTCCTAGAAGGAATCACAATTGCAAAGTATCATGTAAATTTAACATTCAAATACGGGCACGAATGCCTGGTAGGATGGCCAGTGCAATGGAAAAACTGAGGACAAATATTAATTTTTGAAACAAATTACGTTTAAGCAAAAGATGAATGGCCTAGTCCCAAGGACGCTCGATTTCACTATCGTGTGAGGTCATAAGATTGAATCCCGTCTGGACCTTTTAGTAGTACCCTACCATTTAAGGTAGCGGTTCGCCCGGAGACCGCGACACGAGACCACGACAAAAGACCGCGACCGGAGACCGCGACAGGTACCTGACTCTATAGAATTGTATGGGTGCCAGTTCGCTCCGATACCGCGACAGGAGACCGAGACACGTGTCGCGAGACATGTTTCGCGGTTTTAGTATGAAAACTTACGTGGTTATTACACATTTTACATAAATACACGGGTAACTCACGTTTAATATAGTCAGTCCAGTCCAAGTTCAAGTCCAATCCAGTCCAATCAAGTCCAGTCGACTCAAGTTTCGATCGCGTCCTGCGATCTTTTTCAAGGAGAGTGCGCGCGCGGGTTCGCAACTCGTTTAGCACTGGTCGCGGTCTCCTGTCGCGGTCTCAGTGCGAACCTGTACCTTTACGTACTTTTCCAGGTAGAATCTTCGCAGAGTGTTCCTGGTCAAGTACCCATACACTTTCTCATTTATCTACCGCTAAGAAGTAATGCGCAAACATCACTGTGTTCCGATTTGAAAGGAAATGTTCTGAGAGGAATTACAGGGCATTTAGATAAATAATTTTATGTCTCCGGGAGACGACTGCCGTTCTAGGTAACAATTTGGACTCTTCATGTTCCAATAGCTGCGAGACGCAGTGCTGTTATGTAGTGGGTAGGCGTAGATTTTTTAAATAGAGGGACCAACTAGCATGGCATCTTTCTAATAAGTCTCGATGTAGTTTTCTAAGTTCAAATATAAAAATTTGTCGTCACCTGGTTTTAACGGTGCGGAAAATATTGTGAGGAAATCAGCATGTTACGAGAAAAATGTTTTTGAGGACATGTGTCATCCGTCAATCCCGCTTCGCCAGCGTGGTGGATCATGCCCTTGATTCTCTCCTTGTGAGAAGGTCCTGAATCCTGTGAGAATATAATGTGGGCTAGTAATGCTAAGCTAAGCAAATAAAATCGAAATAAAAAAAATGGGAGTCATAAGAACTGAAAACTTTCACAACTCAGCTTACTATGGAAACTACGCGGGTGAAACCGGAGAGCGTGGTCATCAAGAAAATGGCCGGGACCATCCCGAGTTTACCCGAAGATTTTTATCATTCCCGAGCGTGACGCTAGAATTAAATTCACACGAAAAATAAGTCTGTGGCGCGCCAAAAGTTTTCCCTTCAATAATCATTGCCTTTAAATAATTATATCGTATTAAGTCTAAACAGACACAAGTCAAACTTACATCACCTCTAAATTCACGTTGGGTTTAGAATAGATTGATCGAAAACCTCAAACAGCTGTATCGAAGAGCAAGTTTAGGTTAGACTGTTTTTTTAACCCCCGACCAAAAAAAAGGGGGTTTTATAAGTTTGACGTCGATGTCTGTCTGTCTGTCTGGCTGTCTGTGTGTGTGTCGGTCTGTGGCACCGTAGAGCTCAAACGGGTGGCTCGATTTCGATGCGGTTTTTTTTATTTGAAGATAGATATCCGTGCGGGTGTTCTTAGCTATGTTTAGTCAATATCGATTCAAAATGGCCGCCTCCACAAAATGGCGGACAAAATGTTTCTTCACAGCCTTCCTCAATATGGGTATCAAATTAAAGGGCTTGACTAGTAAAATACTTTACACTATAAAAAAATTCAAATCCAAGATGGCTGCCACCACAAAATGGTGAAATATATAATTTTTTTCACTACTACCTCAATATGGGTATCAAACAAAAGAGCCTGACTAGTAGAATACTTTGCACTATGACAAATTTCAAATCCAAGATGGCCGCTACCAAAAAATGGCGAAACACATTTATTTTTTCACGACTCCCTTAATATGGGTATCAAATGAAAGGGCTCAACCAGTAGAATGTTGTATAGATAACAAACTCGAGGTAGTCGGGGGTTAATCAACATTTTTAATTTTGTTCTTGTTTCTTGTTATTAATATTCATATTACCAAGCCGATTAATATCTACTTGAATAGGTATTTTTTATAGTATAGAGTGATGAGACGAACATGATGTCTGCCTAGTGGTAAGCAACATACCTGCCAATATCAACACAGTGACATACAACTTAAAGGACATGTAGAAACATGAAGACTCAAAATCACTACCTAGCACTGCACCGCGCTCGTCACCTTGAAATATAATATGTTTTATATGGATAAAACATATTTAAAAAACCCAGTGTACCCAGGTACCCTGTAATTTTACTGGTTTTTTTAACTTAATTATATAGGTTTATACTTGACCACCATCTCGCCTGATGTTAAGCGATGATGCGGTCTACAATGAAACGTGCCTACCTAGAAGAAACCAATTCACTCTCGATTTGAAGACACCGATATTGTACGGGAAAAATCCCTTCAGGTGACGCATGCCACAGGCTAGACGTTCTTATCACAAACGTAGAGTCAAACCTCTTTGTTCGTGTCTTTTGAAAATCAACCATGAAACGATGTCGCTCTTTTGAGCTACAGGCAGTCCGATAGAAAAGAAGGCAAGGTGGTGTTATGTCATGGAGTCAGTTGCACACTCTCGATACATTCGTACATTCGATAAAAATCCTACAAGCTAGCAATTTTACGGCGATATTCAAGACTTTGAAGACGTTCAAGACTTTCTCTCTCTCTCTCTCTCTCGTCGCCTTTCAAACCGAAAGACAGTGATGTTTTCATATTACTGCTTAGTGGTAGAATAACTAGCAAAGGTGTGGTACTTCCCCAGGCGGACTCCGCCAAGAGTCCTACCACTACAAAATCCACTCAAACTGAAATCCTTGCGACCCTACTCGATCATTACGTATTCCCTTAATACATTATTAATTAAATCTACAAAGGAAAGTATTTACGGAGAATGAACTGAGAAATTTACTAATATAATTTACGTTATAATTAACTACAGTAGTAGAAAACGATGGGAGAGCCACAATCGATGATTTGTACTAATAAGTCTCATTGCAGAGTACACCTGGGGAAGTACTACAGTTTTGACAGTTATTGTACTGACAAAGCACGAGACTACGAGACACCCAGGTTTCTTTGATTCTGTTTAAAGGACAATGTTTTAGGCAAATAGATAAATCATCTTGTATCTCTGGGTGGAGAGCGCAGTGCCACGCTAGATACTGATTTGAACTCTTCATATTCTAATAGCTGCGTGTCACTGTGCTGTTATGGGCAGGCGTGTTGCTTACCATCAAGCACATGTCCTGCTTGTCTCGTCACTCAGTAATATACAAAAATCTTTATTGTTGTAAAGACAAGAAATTGTTATAAAAACAAAATTGTTGTAAGATAAGATGATCCAGAACATTTTAAAAGTTGATCCATACAAACTGGCCTCTGCGAGAGGCATGTAATATACCTATACAAAACAATAGGCATTATGTCTAAAGCGAATTAAAAAAACATTTAATGTTTTCAATGTACAGGACTTAATCACGATTTAATTCATTCTTTAAATACCTCGATTAATAACTCGATTAAAAAACATTGTATACGTCAATTTTCTTTTGCTTCGCATACAATAAATTACAAGAACATAGTGTTTTGAATTTTCGAATGAAGTCACGTGGTTGTACGATTTAAACAAAGAGGTGACGTCACAACCTTTTTACACCGGAAGTTTGGTGATTTAGGGATATAAATATCTTCGTTCATTTTGAATAATTTGAAAATCAAAAATACATATCCCTTAATTTTCCATAATTTACCTGACAGTCTAATTAGAACAGTTTAATTTTGACCCAATCAGGCATCCTAAGCTTGAACATGTAACCTCAAGCTTGAAAAATCAGACGATCTCGTGATGCCACCGCGCCTTCTAATTTCTCGGCAGTCAAGAACAAAAATGGTTTCCTTTCCCCAATCTGATGTTGATTAAAAGGTAAGATTCGGTTAAGTAATAGCTTCCCCCAGGTTAATTACAAACTTCCCGCTTAAAATTGGTTAAAATTCTGATAACTTAATTGAGAAAACTCAACTTAAAACACAGGAGGAACGAAGCGAAAAGGATTTAATGTTGTAGCAGAATTTGTAGAATACAAAAGAGAATATATACTCGAGAGACAAATGAAACACGAGTACCGATTTAAAACTTTGTTACCTTTGAAAATATGTATATCGAAATATTTCAGGTAAAAGTTTAAAAAAAATTGTTGATATTTTCGTGGTAAATTTTAATATGAAAACCAACGGGGTTATTACACATTTTAAATATGGCAATGGGGCTAGCTAGCATTTTGGGCACGATTCTTGCTGGCACCGGTCTTCTAGACTAATTTCGTGTACATTTTGTAAATAAATATATCTGAAAATATTTAAAATAAAATATATATGTTTTGGCCATTATTGGGGAAATTTGTCGGGCAATATTTCCGTTCCCTTTTCCTACCCTCTAATTTCAATCGTCCTCCCCTCATTCAAAAATATTAACATAAAAGGTGGTGTCATCCAGTGACTCTTGCCATTCTATTCAGATCAGTAACAGAGTTAACAAGAAACTAAAAATTGTCATCGTATCACTGCCGGCCGGCAGGTATAGGAGCTCCGTCAGCACGTAAGTCCCGCCCTTTCACTTTTGGTTGCCTAATTTTATGTGTACTTCTTGAATTTGATTGAAACAGCGCATACAATAAACATAAGATTAAAAAGTACCAATTTGTATATATTTTATTTTAAATATTTTCAGCTTTATTTTAAAATTTCAGCTCGATCGGTGCAGAACTTTTTAAGTTTTTGAACCGTACACAAACCAACATAAAAATGGGTGCATGCTTGGTTTTGTAACGGTGCATGAAATCTTGTATTAGATTATTTAAAAAGAAACATACGCATCTATTAACAAAACCCGTGACACAGAGTGCATTTTGTAAAAGCTTAGGTTCGAGTTTGCTTTTTAAAAAAATACACATACAAAAATCTTTATTGCAGAGTCCGCCTGGGGAAGTTTTTTTTTTTAACTAGAATAGGTTTGCACTTGACCACCATCTCGTCTGACGTTAAGCCGCGTTATTTTACCGCCAATTAGTAATGTGAAAACATCACTGTGTTCCGGTTTCAAGGGCAATGCTTCCAGTCAATTTACAGTTAACAAATCATCTTATACGATGGGTGACGAGTGCAGTGCAGCGCTGATAATTATTTGGACTCTTCATGTTCCAATAGATGGGTGTCACTGTGCTTTTATATACTTGACTTGCTCGTATTGTCACCCTATAGGAGTTATTAATGAAAAAAAAGTTCTAATAACTGTAGCAATGGTCTCAAAATACTGAAGAAGAGGCTAGTTTATAGTATTAGTGATTAGAAACTTTTGTGCATCTATATAAAATCTAATATATCATTATAAAATATATCATATAGGTAGTGTGGTGAGGCGTCGCTACGGCAAGCGATCACGATCGGTTGCCACGATCACGATCGGGTTTTTGCCTCAGCAATAGATATTTCACATCCCTAATAAATTAAATCGCGAACCCATAGACTACGCAATAGTATCAAACGGACACCCTTGATCGCGCACGGACCGAAATCTGATTTAATTCACCATAATAAGTAACCAGCGGGGGCGCAGGATGAGGAGAAAAACGCGCTGTGATAAGCCGAATATCCATGTAACGTGGCACTACTTTCCACCAATTATTGAACAAAACGAGATAGAGTTATGCAAACTTCTAAGGATAGAACAGGATGCAAAGAAAGACATCAACGGGTTCAACGGTAGTATAGATATGCAATTATGCTTATAAAACGCGACGGGGAATCGTACGATCAGTCTAACGGGTATTGTCTTTGGTATCAAACTGTGTTTCGATAGCCGACAGCCATCCCTGAAGGCATTCCTCCAAAATCATCTCAGTCTATCCCAATGTAAAAGAGTGAGATAGAAAATTATTTCATTATCAACCATCTGACCTTCCAGCCTTAATTTCATGCTATTATACTTTTCTATACTTTTGGTACTGGGAACGTCATTAACTTATTACCACAGACATAAGAAAATCATACATAGCTTTTATTACTCATTTTGATATAAGTACCAAAACGTGAAAAAAATGAAGTGAAACTCAATTTCGACGCTTTAAATTGTTTTGACGTCATACATACCTACCATTATATCAACATACATACGAGTATATTCATACTGATTCATGTCGATATAATTATACATGCAGCTAAACATATATTACCTGAACTGATACGACTTTTGTTAAAAATTTGATAGCGTTTTGGGTCGATTATAGCTTATTAAGCTAATATTCCGAATAGTGCAAGAAAGTGTATATTTCTTTGTAGTGTTGCTCAAGTACAAATAATTTACAAAAAAATGAAAGGACCGGTGGCAGTTAGTCTCATTTGGCTTGTAATAACTACGAACTTGACGCTCGCTTAGAGGACGTGTAACCTCAATTGACCAACTATAATGTATTACGCTCATCCGTCGAGCATAGATGAAGTATATTTTGAAGCATTCCATATACTCTTACTTCCCATAAGAAACGAGTACTATATCATCGACAATTATCACAAGGCCTCCTCAGTCGCAATAGCACTCAACTACTTGAATACGAATAGTATACAGCTTATCATTACATCGCACTCTTTACCCGGAAATATAAGATAGCTAGCAGCGCGGCGCGGTTTTACCCGCATAATCCTATCATTTTCCCGGAATAAAAAAATAACCTATGTGTTATTCCAGACCATTCTTTATTTATCTACCAAAATTTATGCAAAACCCTTTAGAAGTTTTTTCGTGAAAGAGTAACAAACATTTATATTCACACCTTTTCACAAACTTTCGCGTTTATAACAGTACAATTCATTTCATTGTCCTTAATTATTTTTTTACTGGGCAGAGCCTTTATTAACAAAACTAAAATACAAATTGTCCTTAAATATTATACTCGTAACATCGACGTGACGTAAACGGAGGTGATAACATTTGTGATTCGTCTACGGTGATTCTAAAACATGCGTTGTCTAACTGTTACGTCTGCGCAACATTCCCGTATTTTTCCTGAGTTTATGAGAAACAATAATTTATTCCTCGTCCGTGCTACGCGTAATTATATTACTGCTGCTCAATAATTCATTTTGAGGCTTTGATTGCGGTATTTATTATTCTAAACGACGCGCCCAACGCCCGAGCCCTTTTTATATAATTCTCGAACGACCTGTCAGATTATGAACTCAACATTTTTCGTTCAATCATGAACATGCCATGATTTTGAAACGACATTTTTCGTAGCAATCTGCTGATATATTATATTATGTATTTTGATATTTTGACTGCCCTAGTGGCTTAGTGGGTAGTAGCTCTGCCTGCGAAGCCGAGGGTGGTGGGTTCGATCCCCACCTAGTGCAAATATTTGTGTGATGAATTCAAATGTTTGCACTGTGTCTGGGTGTTTCTATTTATAATAAGTATGTATTTAAAACTATATAAGTATTATATCAGCTATCTGGCTGCCATCACACAAGCTTTGCTTAGTTTGGGGTCAGATGGTGTTGTGTGTGAATTGTCCACCAATATTTATGTATTTATTCATTTAAATCGTTCATTTTTCGTTCAAACGTCGCGTCGGCTTGTGTCAATTTGTTGATTCCATTGAAACTTATGTATTTACGAGTACACTTACTTTTACATTTTTGCGTTCGAACTTTTGTTTGTTAACATAAACAGTCCACGAAATGTTCACAAGGCCATAATCCACCACGATGGTCCAGTGCCTTTAAAGATTCTAGGTACATGTCGGTTTACTCACAAAGTCTTCCTTTGCCGTTTTTTAAGTTGGTGGCATTTTGCACATGAATTTGAAATTACATTGGTGCTCGTGGGGTTTGAACTCGGGGCTCAGGATAGACAGTCACCGTTCTCCCGACGCGACAAGCTATAGTGAAACATTGACTTGCATCAATTTATTGATTCCATTGAATCAAAACATTGATGCAAGAATTGAATTGATTGAATGAAGTGTTTAGCATTTTTCGTTCCAACTTTTGTTTTAACTTTTAAAGAAATTGTTTCATAAGCGTCGATGAAGGCTTATTCTATCGTCAAGATAAAAACTATTTTTTACAAAAAATTAAACCGACTTCAACACCACAAATAGGCACTCAAAAGCGAAAAATAATTTAATATAGGTAATTATTATAACCTCTACTCACTCATCCATATGAAGTCGGTGCCAGGCCTGTTAAAAAGTTAGTAGATATACTATGTACGAGGTAGTAAGTAAGTAGGCATAGGTAAGTAATATCTATCTACTACCTGTTAGATTTGACTGGCACCGACTTCATATAGATGAGTGAGTAGAGGTTATAATAATTACCTATATTAAATTATTTTTCGCTTTTGAGTGCCTATTTGTGGTGTTGAAGTCGGTTTAATTTTTGTAAAAATAGTTTATTTTACCCTTTTTAGTGCTAAACAAGTTTTCACTAATGCATTTACACGATTTCGTGTTGAGATCTCAATACATGAATTAAACCCAAACACTGGGTAGTTCCTGTAAACCGTTAAGAAATTCCCTTGACTGTCCTTTATCTTCATCATCAGACCACTAATGACAGTCACAACCCATCTATGTAAAAAGTTCTCATCAATACAAATTCATTGAGCCCAAACACAAGGTAAATACTATGTACCGTCGAGGAGTTCCCTCGACCGTCTTCCCGTTCCCTCATCAGATCGACTCCAGACCATCTTTAAACTATACTGCTTTAAAATGCTCAAGCAAAAACTTAACTAACGCACTAGTCATCTTTACAATTTTCGAAAGTTATCCTCGATTTCTCTAGGATACCATCATCAGATCCTGGTTTCCTTATCATGGTATCACCCTTGGAATATCTCCTTTACAACAAAAAAAGAATCATCAAATTCGGTTCATAAACGACGAAGTTATGCGCGAACACAAATAAAAAAAAAATAAAAAAAAAATAACATACATACGGTCGAATTGAGAAACCTCCTTTTTTGAAGTCGGTTAAAAACGATTGGCTTTCGGCGCTTTTCGTTCGAATCAGGATTGTTCTTTTAATGGATAGATAATTTTGATTAGTTTTAGTTCTGTACACCGGTACAAACTTACGTAGCTCAGTGGTCGATAGCGGAGCTAACGACGCATATATTGTTTATCTATGCTGATTGCGATAGTGGCGCCCTCTTTCAGCAGACAAATAATTTTGTGTTAGCTTTAGTACAAGTCATAATACTAACTTCCATTGTCAATTACAACACGAGCAAAGACTAGAAATTTCCAAATGAATTTATATTTATCTCAGCTAAAGCTGGACTCTTCAAACGAGGGAGAAAGGTAAAATGTTCACTTTGAAGTTCTTGGAATATTTGTTTTCACTTCGTCAATATACTTTGATTTGTGCCCTTGAGTGGTGATTTTATTTGTAAGGCCTTTAATTAGTAGACATCTATTTACTAGCTGACTTTGGCAACGTTATTCTATCATTAAACATTTTCTGCAATGGTAGTGAAAGCTGCTTAAAATGCATCAAACAAACCTGAAATTGTTGAAAATGCTACTTAGTACCCAAAAAATATAAAACAAACACTAAAAAATATAATTATGGTACTCAACTTGACAGCCTCCTTTTTAAAAGTCGGTTTAAAATTGTAAAACGTGATAGGTACTGCTCAAAGTATTTGATTCCAACTAAACTAGTTAAATTTTTCTCAATATAATTAAAAAAAAAATGAGTTTTTAGTTATATATATCTATGTAAAGTACCAAACTTATCTGTAGAACGGGGAAAAGTGGAACTACTTATCCGTACAGTACACAGAAGTTGTTTAATTTTCTACTAAGTGGCAACACTTTTCGATTGTAGCGCATTCGCTACATTTGTCAGATAGCTTAGTCACACTGTAG
Source organism: Ectropis grisescens (assembly GCA_017562165.1). NCBI lineage: Eukaryota > Metazoa > Arthropoda > Insecta > Lepidoptera > Geometridae > Ectropis > Ectropis grisescens. The sequence continues at coordinate 12,395,578 of CM029797.1, forward strand.
GTACCTACACTGTGTTTTTTTATATCTCAGTAATTTTTTTTTCAGTCAGTAAGTAGTAAGTAACTTTTTTTTAAGTTTTTTAGATCAATCAGTAAAACAGTAAATTTACCTATGCATTGATTATATCTGGATAAATTGTGTGTGGAGGAGTTTTTATTTGACCAGTAACATTTTTTGTTGCGTGTTTTTGTATTTAATTTCTTTTTTGACAGATTTGTAATTTTATTTTGACAATATTTCATGAATAATTTAATAAATAAATAATCTGGATAAATTAAATATTACGAACTATTAATATATTAGTGATTTCATTTAGCCAAGGCCTGAAATAAATTGATCGCTGGTTGCGTTTCAAGCTTTGTGATCGACTTTAAGCAATCTTTTTAAGTCACGAGTGAATACATTATAGACTACCTTAGAAAAAAATCTAATCTTGAAAAGTGTCCTATTTATGTTTTTGCCGCAAAAATGTGTTACACTCCGCGAGGCATAAGCTGAGCTTTGCATTTGTGTGAGTGTACACGGATAGTGTAGGTGTGACAACCGGCCTTAGGCGCGGCGCCATTCTGTCTCGCCGCGCTCCTGCCTGATTGGTGATCACTCACACTAATGCAAAGCTCAGCCTATACCTCGCGGACTAAATTTCAAGCTCTTGCCTGATTGGCGATCCCTTACAATAATGCAAAGCTCAGCTTATACCTCGCGGAGTGTATCGTTGTTTCTACGAGTATTTTATGAGTACCTATTGCGTGAATTATTGTGTAAAAATAATTTATTAAAGGAATTCCTAAGAGAGACGAGTAATGGTATTGCGATGCGCCGCTTTCCCCTATCCTCTGCAGCCTAAATATGGTAGGCGGCGGGGCCATATAGTCTATCGCCTAACTAAATCTGCTGTGGCTTTGCTATTGCTGTCAATGCTTGTTTTAATGCAATAAAGCTACTGTTGATAAAGAAAGCTACAGTTTGTTTATGCAATTGGGTGCATAAAGAACAGTCAAATATACCACACAGACTACTTTCTATTCCAGGAAAAAACGGGATTGATGCGGATGAAACAGCATATACGAGTATATACTAGTAGGTACATAAATATAGGTAGTACAAAAAACTGCGTGTCTTAAAAACTTTGTCATGAATTTATATAAAAGTTTCTTTTATCGTTATTTTCACGCACATAAGTATGGGGTTGCCTATCAAATCACCTGATATGATTATGCCTGATGATTATGAACTACAGTAAAGCATAATAACCTGGAAGAAAAAAAAAAATCTAACCTGGGTTTGATATAAACGAAACACATAAAATAATAGGCAACAATAAGAAATCTTCCAAGATCATCGTCAGTTTCATGAATTACGGGTATTAATATAGTATATAAAATCAATATAAGTGTATAAAAGAACAGTACCTAGTTGACCGAGCTTTGCTTGGTTTAAATGTATTTATAAAGGGCTCTAATTAAAAAAAAAATCTCAGAAAAAAAATAACAAAAATAAAAGACCTGAGTGTAACCATCAGGATTCGAACCGAGGCTTGTTGACTCCGAGGGCGAGCATATCCCGTCTGAGCCATTTAGACTTAAAGAACAGTGGCGAAATAAGTAATCGTATTCTAATGACATTGTAGGAGTTTTTCATTGTCTAAAAACGCGCATAAAATGATGTTTAAAAAAAAATTAAACCTAGATGATATCGTTCTCTTCTCTGCCTCCGCTCTTGAATTGGGTCACATGCTACAAGATCTAGGCAAAGCAAGCACCGAGGTTGGACTGAAGATGAACATGTCAAAGACCAAGATAATGACCAACAGCGTAAAGCGCAAAATATCAATTGAATGTACGGAGATTGAATATGTCCACAGCTACGTGTATTTGGGTCAATTAGTGTCTTTCCAGGCTAGGCAGAATGCGGAGATTACCCGTCGCACTGAAAATGCCTGGAAGAGCTATTGGTCCATGAAAGACCTCATGAAGGGAGACACCCCACTTATCCTTAAACGTAAGCTCATGGACATGTGCATTCTCCCCATTCTCACGTACGAAGCGCAAACTTGGTCTTTGACTAAAGATCAAAAGTTCAACCTCGCAGTTTGCCAACGAGCCATGGAACGTAGTATTCTCGGCGTAAAGCTAACCGATCGTATAAGAAACACCATACTGCGTTCCAGGACTCAGATAGCCGATGTGACCCAAAAAACAGCTAATTTGAAATGGGACTGGGCTGGACATGTCTGCCGCATGTCAGATGCTCACTGGGCCAAAATCACTACTCAGTGGAAGCCTGATCGCAAACGACGATGCGGCAGGCCAAAGAAACGCTGGCGGGATGACCTTGACGGCTATTCAAAACACTGGGAAATATTAAGTCAAGATAGAATCAAATGGAGAGAGGGTAGGGAGGCCTTTGCCCAGCATTGGGACAGTATAGGCTAATAATAAATAATAAACCTAGCTAGATCGATTTATCGTTCCCGAAACCCCCTGTTTACATAATTTCATGAAAATCGTTCGAACCGTTTCCGAGATTCAGATTCTATATATACATACCTATATACCTACAAGAATTGGTCGTTCAAAGGTATAATATTGTATACCAGCGTCATTAGCGCAATTTGTACCAATGTGTTGACATAAAAACCCCTGTATCGGGTGTCTCTTTTATAAAACGTCGTTGCTTTCGTCACTTTGGTAATTTCTTGGAAAATAAGCTGTAAGAAAAACATGAAAAAACTTCGCAGACGTTATCATAATATATTCTCTTGGGTCATAACTTCAAACCATACGCTTGGTTATGTCTATTGCTATCTCAAAAAAGTTATGGCACGGGCATCAAGCTATCCTTATCGCACGCTGGTCGAATCGTATACGTTTTCTTGTATGAGTAGGATAGATCGATGCTAACGTTGTATGAATAGTGCGATAACAATACTGAATCACATGTGTTCGCAGGCATGTGTTTTCAATAATAAGGCTCTTTTGCTAGTAGTGAAAAACAGGAAAATAGGAAAATAAATAAAATCATTCAGGACAGAAAATCGGTATATAATATCGAAAAAAAACACCAGTCGTTTTTTAGGGTTCCGTGGCCAAATGGCAAAATAGAGACCCTCATAGATTCGTTATGTCTGTCTGTCCGTCGTATATCACAGCCACTTTTCTCTGAAACTATAAGAACTATAACTCTTTAAACTTGGTAAAGAAGTATTCTGTGAACCGCATTAAGATTTTTGTACAAAAAATAGAAAAAATAAACAATACATTTTAGGGGTGTCCCACACTTAGAACTGAAACACAAAAAAATAATCCATCAAAACAATACGTGTGGGTTTTCTAAAAAAAATATTATGATGTACATTATCATGTAAACTTTCAACGAAAATTGTTTGAATGAGATCTAGTAAGTAGAATTATTTTAATATGTTATAAATTCACTATTGTTAAAACACTGATTAAAGTAACAACGAACTACAAGAACTTTTATATTATGCTACTTGCTGCTACAGAAGCCTTCGTGCCTTCTTCATTATCTTAGATGAGAAGCCTTCTTCATTATCTTTTTTTATGGGCATTTATGTCCATAGATTTATGTTTAATAGCATCTTCTTAAATTGGCATTTATTTTGATAAAAAAATACATTTAGATTAAAGGTCATTAACACAAAAATAAATTGCATTAAAAATACAAAAAAAGAAAACAAAATCTGTAAAATTGTCTCAAACTTTAATTTAGTTTATAGTAGTATTATAATAGATAAAAAAAAACATTTTCGATAAAAACAGTTAGAACAATTTCATACATATAAACTACGAGTATTATATTAATTTAAATTGGTGGACAATTCACACCCAACACCATCTGACCCCAAACTAAGCAAAGCTTGTGTGATGGCAGCCAGATAGCTGATAATATAATACTTAAATAGTTTTAAATACATACTTATTATACATAGAAACACCCAGACACAGTGCAAACATTTGAATTCATCACACAAATATTTGCACTGGGTGGGTGCATCGAACCCACGACCCTCGGCTTCGCAGGCAGAGCTACTACCAACAAAGCCACTAGGGCAGTCAGTCATTTTAAAACATATAATTACTATGTCTTCCTTATATATTTTTGAACGTAGTAATCCAAACAGCACATTAGCTCAAGTGTCAAAAACATTAAAAATCCAATTATTCTAGGTTAGTACCGTTGATGAAGTTAAAAATAAATTTGGTAATTTTCGACACGAAACACGAAAATACCTACTTATTTACAGAAATTGTCAACTTGCAATATTTAACTTTTCACTCAACTGAAGTGGACGCATTTAATTATTAACAGAGTGGTCTGGAGATCTTACATTTACAAAACTGTATGAAAAGGGTTAACGTTTAAATACTTGATTAGCATTAAAATAGATTATATAGATTAACTCATAATTGCACTGAGTTAAAAATAAACAGCTATTTAATCAGTAAGAAGTTTTTGAAGTAATACAATATTATGAAGTTTGAAGTAGCAATCAAATACCTTATAAAGTAAGATCCCAGGGCCGCCAGACGTCACGTATTTTCTGATGAACGAAATGTGTACCATTGAGTAGCCGCTAACTTGCTTAGACGGCCAATTTTGAGATATGGGGTCCAGAAGGTAGATAAAACCATTTATGTACGAGATTATGAGTTTAGAGGATGACTGGCCCCTTAAATCGGTCTGTTTTTACAGAAAAGGCTTTAAAATAGTTGTCTGATAAACAAATATACAAATGGAGTATGAAAATTTAAGTGAAGATAAGCCATTATTTTGGGAGTTTTAAAGCGTCTGTTAAGCAAAACGGCCCACGGAAAGTGTCTGAGAGTATTGGGGCCTTATTTTTAAAGATATTGCCTATAACATACGTGAAAACCAGTTATTAGAAAATACGAGTAGATACGTGAAGTAAGTAATGTATCTTCTGGATCCCATATCGCAAAATTGGCCGTCCAAGCAAGTTAGCGGGTTAGCATATCTTCTTATTACGTACTAACTCTATTCAATCTTCCATATTTCGTTCATCAGAAAATACGTGACGTCTGGCGGCTCTGGGATCTTGGACTATTAAATCTTTGCGACTGAGTTAATTGTTGAACATTGTATTGTGACTCGACGACTCACATTATGATTTGTACATATAGATATGTATATTTATTTACAGATATCAAAAAAGGATGTTCTCAATTCGGTTGTATATTAGCTCCGCCTGGGGAAGTATCACACCTTTGCCAGTTATTCTACCGCCAAACAGTAATGTGAAAACAATACTGTGTTCCGGTCTGAAGGGCAATGTTTCCAGAGAGATTACAGGGCTTAGAGATATAACATCTTAGATCTCTGGGTAATGAGCGCAATGCAGTGCTAGGTAATGATTAGGACTCTTCATGTTCCAATAGCTGCGTGCCACTATGCTGTTATGTGGCAAGCATGTTGCTTATCATCAGGCACATGCCATGATCGTCTCGTCAATTCTTACTTAAAAAAAATTTGATGGTTCGGCTTTTGTTTAGTAGATCATAACTCAGAGGTGGTCTCATCATAGATTTCTTTTTTTTTTGCTATTACCTACATTCGACGTCGTTAAGAGGTCTCATACAAAGTTAGTTAAAATATAAACTCTTTGCATAAAATTTTATCGAATTGGGCGACGGTTTTTGAATTTGAATTAGAAACTAAAATTTACTCTCGTTTATCTGGATGATATAGTGATTCCTTCTTAAGAAATTTGGTCGGGTGTCGTAATTTGGTTTTAAATTGAAGACAATTTTTGTTTTTTCGTACAAAACAAATTATTTGAACCAGTTCAGATCTGTGCTACACACGTCTAGTGAGGCCATATATACCACAAAACAAAACCTCTAAGAGAGTTTGAGAACAAACGTCGAGAGTTTCACAACTTCCCATGGAATATGGGAAACTACACAACGTAAACAATGCCAAAGTTGCCAGTTCTGCATAAAGTTAAATATTCTAACCGCAAGGTATTCGGAACTTTTTTAAAGAAAGGGTAACTCAGAAAACCTCAGGAAGTATAATTTCGTGTGGCGAAAATCTTGAATTATGGGTATCTGGATAAAAATTGTGAAACTTCAGAAGGTAATACGATAGTGATACCACGGGGAAGCCTTGAAGACGGCCAAATATAGTGTTATAATAAACTAGATGTCCGCCTCGGCTTTGCCCGTGGTACATTATATAGCAATACAATACAATACAAAAACACTTTATTGGCACCATAAACAAAGTTGACAATAAGTAACAAATAAAATAACAAACACATAATGGGCACAAAAGGCGATCTTATCGCTAAAAGCGATCTCTTCCAGATAACCTTTGATTTACAAAGAAACAAGATTTGTAAGATTTTGGGCAGTGGTGCAACTAACAATATAAATAAACACGTGTATTAATTATATATAAATTAAATATAATAGAACAAAATACATATAATAGGTGTACAATAAATAAATAAGTTTAAATATATAAATACAAATACATATATATATAAAAAAATTATGTATGTATACAATAAGAAACACAAAAATCCAAGAAAAATAAACATAAATCAGTGAACAACTTTTGTCAGAAAATGCTGCCGAATCAGAGTCCTGAACGAAGCGACGCTCTGCGCACGTCTAATGGCCGCAGGAAGAGCATTCCATAAGGCCACAGCCTGCACGCAGAACGACGAACCGTAAAAGGAGCTTGTATGAGCTGAGGTAGATAATAGGAGATTTGTAGACGACCTAAGATTTATTGAATGAGTGTCGCAAAGAAATGTGAAACGGGAGCTTAAATACGGAGGGAAGAGGGGTGAAAAGTGTGTTATATAAAAGTGATAGGATGTGAGTATCCCGACGTAAACTGATAGGGAGCCACTCGAGCTTAGATCGGAAAAGAGAAACAAGGTCATATTTTCGGAGACCGAAAATAAGCCTAATACAAAAGTTTTGAAGACGCTCGAGCATATCGAATTGGTCCCGTCTAAGGTCCAGGTAGCAGACGTCAGCGTAGTCAAGGATGGGAAGAAGGAGGGATTGTACTAACGCAACTTTGGTGGCTGTAGGCAAAAAGTTTCGAATTCTTCGAAGTGATGCTGCTGAGGCATATATTTTGCGTTTTATTGATCGAATTTGTGGATCCCAAGTAAAACAACTATCGAAAATAATGCCAAGATTTTTTACTTCTGCGCTAAATGGTACTGTCACGCCACCGAATAGAACTTTAGTAGTAGTGCCATAATCGATTCTCGATATAAGCCGCGAGCTTCCAATAATTAGCACTCATTGGGATCCCGTACATATCCAACGGCGAAAGAATGACTGAAATCGGTTCAGTCATTCCTGATAATATCGCTTTCAAACAAAAAACCTCTTCAGCTACCTGTTACGCCACCTGTCGGAAGCTGGTCGTACCAACTCAGATTTAGAAACAAATTTTATTAGCAAAGGTTTATATTCAATGACGCAATCTTACTCGTAGACACATGCTGCCATGTCAAAGCACGCTACGAAAACTTTCAAAAAAGGAATATTTTTCTCCGTTTTTATTACATTCTTGATTCATGCTTCGTTTCTATTGATAGTAGCGTTATGTTCTATAACCTATAAATGGACTATCCAATAGAAAAATAATAGAATAATCTTTCAATTCGGACCAGTACTTCCCGAGATCGTAGCGTTCAAAAAACGCACAAACAAACTCTTCAACTTTATAATACCAGTACAGAGTATAAATGAACAAGGATTCTACAAGAATTGAGTTGATTGAATTCTCAGATTTTATTTTCACCATAGTCATAATTGGATACTGTTATGTTTTGTTTGTATTTTGTTGTATTATCTGACATTATCTAATCTCATCTAATATTTCTATAATTTAACGTTCAAATGTGTACCCATGTCCCATGTACCAAATTGGTAAATAAATGATTGATTGATAAAACAAACATAAAATGGAAAGCCCAAAATGCGTTCTCATCGTTCATTTAATTATTTGTTACAGTTAATTATGCTTCCTATATAGAATCTATGAGTGCATTGCTTTAGTATTCCAGCAGTCCAGGTCCGGTTCCAGTAATATTATTATGTTATAAGCGTCTTTATATTCTGTTTAAATCATAATGAGATAGCCGAGGTCATAATCCACCACGCTGGCCAAATACGTAGGAGGATTTCACATATCTTCTTTCTGGCCATAGGGGTGATAAGTTTTCATCAAACTTGCCTACGTTTGCGCTAAACTATTTTATAATGTCAAAGAACATAATATATGTTATGCAGTCACTAGTTTGCTCCCCTGTGACACACCAACTTAGAATATTTATGATATTCTACCGTACTTTGAGAGACATAAACTTTTTGACAGGGCATTGTAGTTTTACCCAGAGGAAAACTATTACCACAGTTCATGATCGTCAGACGCGGTAGCACTATCGCGTGTTTGTTAACACTCTGCGTCTGTTGTGTAAATCTGTCTGTTGCGTCTGCTGTGTGAAAATTTCGTTCAAATTTTTCGTCGTCGCTAACCAGATAGTGTGGTTTTTGCATCGCGACCAACTTTTGTAAAAACTTGAGTAAAGGAGTATATGTTGTATTTTATGAACAAAAGTTACAATTTTACGTCGGAAATGTTTGGTTGCACAATTTTGTCAACTTTCGTTAAGTCGGGCAAACAACGCAAAAGTTTTGACACCCTTCTGAGGCTTGCAAAATGTATAGTCGATGAAAGGTCAAGAAAAACTTGAGAATTGTGATTTAGTCAATCGACATGTTTTATTGAACAAGCTTGTAAAAATAGTTATAAAAATATGTGGTTGGAGCGAGTTCCCGGTATTTGTATCCAGTTTCATGCACCTTTTCGTCTAGTAAACCTGTGAACACGTCATCCTTAAAAATGTGTATATTTTTGGCTCAAATAAGTCTTAGGTAGGTAAATATAATGAAATGCGACAGCTTATAATATTAGAGGTTCTTCCAAAAACGAGACCTTATTACCAAGTACTAAGACTATTTATATCTTGCTCATTTATTAAAGGTAAAGTTTGTGAGTGAATGTTTGTTACTTCTTCACGTCTAAACGGCTGAAGTGATTTTAGTTAAATTTGGTATGTAGTTAGCTGACACCCTGGATTAACACATAAGCTACTTTTTATACCGAAAAAATAATGAGAACAACGGGAACTACGCGGGTAAAACTGCGAGGATACATATATTGACTCTATCTATTAGAAATGTCGCTGCGAATGTGGCCCGAACCAGGTACGGTGCCGGCGCCGGTATACGGATTTATAAAAAACCTTATTAATAATTTTGATCTTAAAAATACCATACCATACTTTTATTTATAATAAATCTACAACAAGGGTGATCCAGGAGGGGGGGATCATAGGGGAGTCATAGGGGTCATATGACCCCGCTGGGCTGCGTTCAGGCCTTAAGTACGCACTTGTCGCACGGTCTTGTGACTTTACCTTAACTATATGACCACCCCTGGCGTCAAATCCGAATCTTCCCTTAATCTACAGGTTTATACGAAACCCTCGGTCCAAGAATCCGATTCGCACTTCGCCATTTTTCTATTTTGAACTCTATACTATGGATCATAAAAGATGAAAATCAATAAAGTACCAAACGAATTTATCACCCTTTCAATCGTTTTTCCTTTCTATCGAAAATCTTGACATTGTGATCCAAACAAAATTATCATCCAAACAGCTTCAGAATAAACGTAAGGAGTTCAATGTATTCTTTTAGACCTTTTGTAGCAAGAAGAGAGTATAAAGTACAGGTTGACCAATAACAGGTAGGTAGGTACATGCCCTCGAAATACGTCTTGGAACGCGTCAGTTTTGTTGACCAATGATGATGATGATTTCCTTCACAATTAATGGATGGTGACCGATGGTGATAACAAACTCGTAACTTTGGACATAGAATAATGTTTTTTTTTTTCAGAAAAAACAACATCTCATTTCCATCTAATATTAAATTCAGATGCTCGACCAAATTTCGTAAAACCTATCACTGCGTCGTAAATTAAGAAAGTTTTAGTTTTTTGGATTCATTTTGTCCAATGCAAATAGTAGTTCGTTACAAAATGAATCAACAGATGGCGCCACCGAAAACATTAACTCGCGGTAACGTTTCGTTTGTGTGTAATGAAATTATTTCACATGAATAAATATTTGATACGATTTAAAACCACAACGGTTGTTTTGTATCTACCTGGACCCTAATTATCTTTGGAATTGTTTCCACATTTAAAAACTGCCACAGCGATTTTAAAAAAATGTATGAGACTACTCCTACCCTACCATGATCTACCAAACAAAAACTAACCATCAAACTCGATTTACAAGAAGCAGCGCTATTGCGTTGCTTACTTGCATACAACCGGGTTCTCCTCCTCCTTTTTGAAGTCGGTCAAAAATATTCATGTTCAATGCAGGTGAGATTCAAATCATAATTGAAAATTGAGCCTTCTAGCCACTACGTTATTACGGGTTCAATATAGCTGAAACCGATCTCAATTTAACGAATATTTCAATATCATATTATTTGCAGTAAAAGATCTAAAGATTATATTCCGCGAGTTGGCAGCAAGTTTTGGGTAGGTATTTGAGGAAAACCTGAACCTGGCAGACCTGGCTAGTGAGTAACAGGGCGAAATGAATTCATACATTAAAAAAAGATTTGTTTGTTCAATAATGAGAACAACGGGAACTACGCGGGTAAAACTGCGAGGATACATATATTGACTCTATCTATTAGAAATGTCGCTGCGAATGTGGCCCGAACCAGGTACGGTGCCGGCGCCGGTATACGGATTTATAAAAAACCTTATTAATAATTTTGATCTTAAAAATACCATACCATACTTTTATTTATAATAAATCTACAACAAGGGTGATCCAGGAGGGGGGGATCATAGGGGAGTCATAGGGGTCATATGACCCCGCTGGGCTGCGTTCAGGCCTTAAGTACGCACTTGTCGCACGGTCTTGTGACTTTACCTTAACTATATGACCACCCCTGGCGTCAAATCCGAATCTTCCCTTAATCTACAGGTTTATACGAAACCCTCGGTCCAAGAATCCGATTCGCACTTCGCCATTTTTCTATTTTGAACTCTATACTATGGATCATAAAAGATGAAAATCCAATAAAGTACCAAACGAATTTATCACCCTTTCAATCGTTTTTCCTTTCTATCGAAAATCTTGACATTGTGATCCAAACAAAATTATCATCCAAACAGCTTCAGAATAAACGTAAGGAGTTCAATGTATTCTTTTAGACCTTTTGTAGCAAGAAGAGAGTATAAAGTACAGGTTGACCAATAACAGGTAGGTAGGTACATGCCCTCGAAATACGTCTTGGAACGCGTCAGTTTTGTTGACCAATGATGATGATGATTTCCTTCACAATTAATGGATGGTGACCGATGGTGATAACAAACTCGTAACTTTGGACATAGAATAATGTTTTTTTTTTCAGAAAAAACAACATCTCATTTCCATCTAATATTAAATTCAGATGCTCGACCAAATTTCGTAAAAACCTATCACTGCGTCGTAAATTAAGAAAGTTTTAGTTTTTTGGATTCATTTTGTCCAATGCAAATAGTAGTTCGTTACAAAATGAATCAACAGATGGCGCCACCGAAAACATTAACTCGCGGTAACGTTTCGTTTGTGTGTAATGAAATTATTTCACATGAATAAATATTTGATACGATTTAAAACCACAACGGTTGTTTTGTATCTACCTGGACCCTAATTATCTTTGGAATTGTTTCCACATTTAAAAAACTGCCACAGCGATTTTAAAAAAAATGTATGAGACTACTCCTACCCCTACCATGATCTACCAAACAAAAACTAACCATCAAACTCGATTTACAAGAAGCAGCGCTATTGCGTTGCTTACTTGCATACAACCGGGTTCTCCTCCTCCTTTTTTGAAGTCGGTCAAAAATATTCATGTTCAATGCAGGTGAGATTCAAATCATAATTGAAAATTGAGCCTTCTAGCCACTACGTTATTACGGGTTCAATATAGCTGAAACCGATCTCAATTTAACGAATATTTCAATATCATATTATTTGCAGTAAAAGATCTAAAGATTATATTCCGCGAGTTGGCAGCAAGTTTTGGGTAGGTATTTGAGGAAAACCTGAACCTGGCAGACCTGGCTAGTGAGTAACAGGGCGAAATGAATTCATACATTAAAAAAAGATTTGTTTGTTCAATAAACACATATTTTTAGTATGAAAACTAACGTGGTTATTACACATTTTACATAAATACACGGGTAACTCACGTTTAATATAGTCAGTCCAGTCCGACTCAAGTTTCGATCGCGTGTATTTATGTAAAATAAATAAATCTGTTGGAGACAATATGTAATTTTTAAAATATGTTGTACTTTAATGTTAAAAAAAACCACACGATTTAGTTAGTACGGCTTTTAACATAACCAGAGACATACAAAGATAAAAAACATAATAGGAGAACCATGTGATCATTTTTACCTTTCCTCAAATAAGAACCTACCCAAAATTTGCTGCCAGGTCTCGGAACATTACCTAACTCTCTCGACTTTTGATCTAAATATAACTTGGTCAAACATCATAACATCTTCCACACAAAGACCTTTAAAAGGCGTAAAACTGCCATTCAGAACGGTTCAAAGATTTCCTCTTGTTACCGTTTAGACAAGTCGAAACACTGTTTCGTAAACACGCCGTTTGGGTCACCGTGCATTGTATTGCAGTACACCAGTGTGCCGACGAGGACGCGTTTACTCATAATTGATAACTGTTTATACGAAAAGGATATTCTTTTTAGGCGCCTTCTAAACTATGCTTGCTTGTTTTATTAATAATTGATAGGTTTTGACCACTATTGTGACACGCAGCTATTGGAACATGAAAACTCCATATCATTACCTAGCACTGCACTGCGGTCGTCCTGAGATCTAAGATGTTGGTCTACGACAGAGCCCATTTATTAGAAGACTTATGTTTTATATATTCTCAACTTACAGAAAAGAAAATGAGCTGTGCCTGAGGCATGCCTTTTTGCACTATTGGCGTGGTTGCTTGTAATGTAAACAAACGATGCATTTATGGAGCCTTATCGCGTTATCTGCCATTTCTTTCAAAAGCTTGCACAATCAATGAATTACCTAATATATGACCGATGTATGACCTAAGGTAACCGCCTGATATATTTATATGTGTATTAGATTTCCATTTATCATGTACAAAGAAAAGTAGTTTTTGAGGACTTGCTATTTCCCTTAAACCAGTATTCAAATAAAGGAATAGAGCTTTGACTCACCTGAGTATCTGCGGTGGGAACATAGCATACTGTTGTTTACATAAAGTTGAAAATAGACATAGAAAAACAATTTCATAAAGTTACTTCGGTAATTGGCTCCATTCTATTTAACATAGTATAATTGACCTACTCTCGTACAGTGCACGTGGACCTCACCGCTACACAAACCGCACGACCTGTCAGAAAGATAGTAAAAGCCAAAATTATCCTATGCTCTTCGTAAATTAACGAAACGAGCTATCTATAGGTAAACATGAACATGAGGGGAAACATGACTAGAAACTACCTCTCGCTTTGTACGGAAAAAATTTTCAAACTGAAATAAAAATAATTGTTTTTGAAGTTTTTTCACGGCAATACTAACAGTGTTTATACTGCACTCCACTCTACTACACTGCACTGCGCTTCAGTCTTCTACACTCTCTTCATTAAACTATCCTTTTCACTACATTGCACTCCACTGCACTGAGCTCCACTATACTGCACTACAGTGCACTTCACATTTTTTTTGTAATTTTTCATTTATTTCTTAAGAAAGATTATTTGAATAAATAAAAAGTAGCTTAAGTTTTATTCGTACAGTAATCGAAGTATATTAATATTTTTTTTGAATATCGTGATTTTTCTTGGACAACGAACGTAAATTTTAACGCGTTTCATGTTAAAATAAAGACAAATTCAAGAAGACATTAAATATACATTTATAAGCATACCTTTGTTTGTTTGTGGGGCAAATAAAAAAAAATGTTATTTTCGCCAAAATCTTAAGGTATCGTATTCGTAAGGTTAAGTTTATCGGGTTTTAAATGTTTAATCCCTTTTGGAACCACAGCGTTTTGAGAGCCATTGAATAGCAGCAGCAACTATTTGCTTATCGATTCCAGCTATTTCATTACGCACAAGGAGATAATTTCGTGAAATAGTACGCGGAGAAAACGCAGTAATTATGGTTAGCTCACCCAGTAATGAGATTACAGCGTGATTACAGACTAGCCGTCTACGCGTACGACCGCTGCTAAGGGTATGTATTTAAGTCACGATGACTAAAATAAACTAATTAGTCGTTCAGTCACATTTATTTTTATTTATAAATAAATAAAAAATAAAATTTCTTTATTTGCGAAAATGGGTAATTACAATAAGATCTTAAATGTTTACATTGAGAACTCCATAATCAACCTTACGGCATGCAAATATTAGGTTGTCTATGACCATTTGACGAAAAAACTTTACAATTCATCACTCTAAGCTGCCTATTCAAGAATTTTACTCACAGATTACATATAAAGGCGCAGGAGGGCCTTTATCAGTAAACATAATTTCATACGGCGTGTGGGTTACAAAGGTAAGTTAAAATATAACAAAATTATAGCGATTCGTCGCAAACGTGGTGCGCTGACGGCCCTCAATTGACAAGTCCTGTCAAAAATGCCCGCCTCGCTACCATAGACACGACGCTTCGCTAGTGACGTCACATATCGTCACTTCTTGGTGTTACCATTTTCTGATACGCGCCGACACGGCCAATCTGACAAACGACCGTCCTCGGGCGTTAATGATTTTCTGAAATAAACATTGTCCAATCAGTAGGACACTCGCTCGTTCATCCTGATACCATAACTTACTGTCGTCAAAAATGTAAACCACATTGTCAACATCATCAAAGTCAAAGTTAAAGTTCTTTATTGATAAATGTACAATTTACACGTCAATCATCAGATAGATATAAAGCTGTTCATGTTAACCTTGGCACCACACTAGAAAGCTCACCAAAGTTCAGATGTCGCACAGTACTGTCTATTCAATCAAATTTACATCTGGACTGGACGAGTGCATACCAACTACCACCCCTTGCGGCTGTGGTCCGGACGACACTGCAGCCAGGATCGACAAACACACCATCTGGACCGGACTAGAGCATCCCTTCAACCAATCCATATGGATATGGCCCGGACGACACTATCCGACCAGGATCGACAACACATCATCTGTACCGGACAAGAGCATCCCTTCAACCAATCTATTCAGATATGGCCCGGACGACACTTTCCGACCAGGATCGACTTCACACCATCTGTACCGAAAGAGTGCATCCCTTCAACCAATCCATACGGATATGGCCCGGACGACACTGTCCGACCAGGATCGACTTCACATCTGGACCGACCAAGTGCATCCCTTCAGCTAGCCCTAGCAGGTGTAGCCCGGATGACACTGTCGACCAGGATAGACTACTAGAACTCAACATCTGAACTGGGTCGTGAATCTGGGCAATTACTGAGCAATCAAGGACAGATACAGCTTAACACCTAACATCATCATCTTGATCATCAAAAAATTTCAATCTTATACTGTACTTCCCATGTCTCAGGGCGTGCACTGAGAGTATCTAACTGAGCATTAATAGTACTAGACCCGGCGGACATAGTCGAAGTAGACCGAACACGCGGTCGAGGTGTCACTGTTATCGTCAAGTGTAAGTCATCTCTTTGAGTTGCATCATCTTTTTTTGACGCCGACTCGGTCATGGTCACGGGTTCAGAAGATTAGCGGTGCTTTCAACCAAATGTCCGTGTCCATAAAGTACTGGACGCATTTTTTTTAATAGCTTGCATAACATAACTTTCGATGAGAACTATCTAGGTAATTGAATAT
The DNA here is from genome assembly GCA_017562165.1 of Ectropis grisescens. Classification (NCBI taxonomy): domain Eukaryota; kingdom Metazoa; phylum Arthropoda; class Insecta; order Lepidoptera; family Geometridae; genus Ectropis; species Ectropis grisescens. The sequence goes on from CM029797.1 coordinate 12,411,603, forward strand.
TGACGTAATAAGAAAAAGGACCTTTGAGTTTCCTGTCCGTTTCGTTTGATTCCATTAGCTGTTTTTAAAATCAAAAAACACCCCCTTTGAAAATCGTTTTGTTTTCCGCGGCTTTAATAAAATCGTTTAACATCAGATTTGCTTACCTATTTGATGTTCACTGATGCATTTACTTGCACCAAATCAAGATTTAGACACACTTAACGGTTGTAGGTTGAATAAAGCTGAACGGGTTGAGCTACTTACGGACGTTTTGGTGTTTTCCAAATAATACAAGATTCAATGAACTTACGCGTGCATTTTGACTTATCTGCTTAAACAGCCCATTAAATGTTCCCACCGCTGGGACTCAGGCCCCCCCCTCCCTTCCGCAAGGAGAGCGTCAAGGCCACACTCCACCACGCCGGCGCAGCGCGGGATGGCGGACGACAAATAACCTCGGAGAACTCCAGGCGCACGTCGGTCTCCTCACTACCTTACCGCTTCAAGTCAGCGGCATCACGCACACGCCCTAGAAAAGACAGTGGCGCGTGCGGTCCCAAGCCCGGGGCCTCCGGAACCACAGTCGCCGCTCTCCCGACCAGACCAGCCCTTTTGCAAAAATATCACTTCAGGTTCCGTAGCCTCTGTATACGACTCTTCTAATAGAGTCGGATCAAAAATAGTTAGTAACGATTGTGACATGTGAATGCATAATATTTTTGAGTCCTGTTAGTTTTGTTAGTGGATATAACGCTCCCACAATTCGTATTAATTTTAGAAATATCAGGTTTGTATTACTTTAAACTGTAAATAGAATTACTTTCTTTCGTCTAATAGAGCATACATTTTGTCGTTGTTAATTTTAATACAAAGCCTTTGCTATAAAATATCTCTACCGACTATTATGGCTTTGAAATAAAATATAACCCTATCGGAAACAACGTGAAAACTTAAATTAACTGGAAGCTTTTCATTCACAACTTTAGTTTTGATTTGAATCGCGCAGTGTATAACTGCACCGCCAAATAACAGAGACTTTTACGCGCAGTATAGTACTCGCAAACTGTTCACAAATCACTTTCAAAAGAAAACACGGTGATCCGCTATCTAACAGAAAAAATACTCTCACCCAATGATGTCTGGAAGGTGCCTAGAAAGGCGGTGTTCGCACTGATGAATATTCTTAATCGCGGGACTGCCACAGTTCTTCTTGACTGTAAAAAAATAGTCGCTACGTACCCGGCGTGACCGCATACATCGCATATACCGCAGGCAGCAGCAGGTCACATTGGTAGTTTCCTCTGTAGTATGCAATGGACACCACATGTATCTTACATGTAAAAGATTGGGAACGCATTTTTGTTGTTTTTAGTTTTCATATGTTGGCAATTAATGTAAGTTTTTGTTTTCGCGTTGGCAATACTGTTTTGCCACGCTCTCTTGGTAAAAAATGGCGGAATTGTAACAACGTGACGAAGTGTTGAATAAAGTAATAAAATAATCCATAATGGTTTCCATACTATCTCCAATCAACAAACGAACCTACAACACTATATAACAGAAAGATAAGAAGGCGAAATCTTTCGAGTCGCTACTGGAAACGACGACCGCGGATGGAATTATTGTAACTGGCACTTTCAAGAGCATCAAAAGTCTCCATACAGAATTAATCGCCCTCGACGAAAAGATTGTCGGCTTATGTGTAATGGAGGCAAAAGAAGAGGAACTCACAAAAGAAATCGAGGACGCCGATCGCTATAAAAGGTATTTCTATCACTTAGAAACCATTTACGAGAAATTTACCAGCACTTTGTCGGGTCCGTCGAACTCCTCTGAAAAACCAAGGCTAAAACTTCCGGCACTAGAAATACCTAAATTTACCGGAGAGTTAAAACAGTGGTTGCCATTTTGGGCGCAATTTAGAAAAATTGACGAAAACCACGAATTATCGCAAGAAGACAAGTTCGTCTATTTATTGCAAGCCATGTCGGAAAACTCAACGGCTCGAGAACTAGTTGAGAGCTATCCGATTTCATCATCAAATTATTCCAAATGTATCGAGCATTTGAAGGAACGATACGGACGTAAGGATTTACTAACTCAAATGTATGTCCGTGAGCTCTTATCGATTATTATAAATAAAGACAATAGTCGGAACTTCACCACACTTTATGACAAATTAAACGCGCAGTTACGGTCATTAGAAACACTTGGCGTAACAAAGAAAAATGCAGCGTTCCTGTTGCCTATAGTGGAGTCGGCTCTGCCCGAGGGATGCCTTAAAGCTTGGCAAAGGTCAAGTCAACATAGTGAAGGAATGGAGGAGGAATTAAATAACTTATTGGGAGTTCCTGAGAACTGAGGTGGAAAATGAACAACGCATGAAGATGGCACAGGCAAACACAATTTTTAATATTGAACAACCTGCTATTAAGCCAACAACTGCAGAGTGCCTTGTCGCTACAGAAAGGAGTCAAACTCAGGGTGAGTGCATATGGTGTAGTAAAACCAACCACAGCAGCTTAGAATGTTTCAAACTTTATAAAATGACTGCAGAAGACAGAAGAAAGATGGTAGTTGACAAAAAGGCTTGTAGTATATGCCTTAAGCCAGGGCATTTTTTATAAAAAGTGTAAGAGCAACATTAAATGTCTAAACTGTGGAAAACGACACTCTACAGCTATATGCACAAACCGGAATAATAAGGTAGGCGAGGAAGACTCAAAGGCAGTTGCGAAGATAACAACTTCAGCACCATCTACAGCAACCATCAGTTCGGTTCCCGAAACTACATATCTCCAAACTTTAGTTGTGGATCTAGAGTACAAAGGAAGAGAATACCAGTGAGGGCACTTTTGGATAGCGGTTCCCAAAGAACCTATATAAAAGAAGAAATAGCCAAAGCCCTGCAGCTTCCATCTGTAAGTGAAGAAATAATCACACACTCAGTGTTTGGAGGAAATAAAATGAACTCAAAGAAATATAAGAACTACAAGTTCAAGATCATCGGCAAGGACACTAAATTCTGTGCAGAAATCACAGCACTCGGCCAAGTCATTATATGTACGGATGTTCCTAAACTTAAGCCAAGCACTAATTTGTTAAAGATGCTTGAAAGTTTTAATATTAATTTGACAGATGCTATAGGGCGCACAGATGAGATAGGGCTTTTAATAGGTGCTGACTGCTCGGGCAAGTTCCTGATGGATAAAATTGTACACCTGCCTGACACAGGGTTGGTAGCCATACAAACAAGTCTGGGTTGGACACTCCAAGGTAAACAGGTGAGTACAAATATTAGTAATATAACCACCAATTTATTCTGTGCTAATACTGACAATAATTTAATGAGTTACTGGTCGCTGGAGACTCTGGGCATACAGGATCCAGCTGAGATGAAATCAAAGGAAATTGAAGCAAACGAGGTCATGGCATCTTTCACTGAGTCAGTGAAAATAAATGATGAAGGGAGGTATGAGGTAAAGCTTCCTTTTAAACCAGGCTATGATGAATTGCTACCAAATTATTATACTGCAAAAAGACGACTGGAATCCACTACTCAGAAAATTATCTCTGGTGGTAAGTTTCAAAAATATAATGACATTTTTCAAGAATGGCATGAAATGGGTGTTATTGAAAAAGTGCCGGACTCCGACTCCGAGCACACCAAAGGTCATTATTTACCACACAGGGCAGTAGTTAAAGAGTCGAGTCTCACAAGCACACTGAGGCCAGTATTTGACGCTTCAGCTCGGGACAAAAATAACCTAAGCTTAAATACATGTCTTGAAAAAGGTATAAACATGTTAGATCTCATTCCCAACCTTTTGATAGGTTTCCGAACTGGAGTTATAGGGGTGCCTGCAGATATCCAGAAAGCCTTTTTACAAATAAGTTTGCCACATGAAGACAGGAACTTTCTGAAATTCCTATGGTGGGAAGATGAGACTTTACAAAAGATAATTACTTATAGACATTGCCGGGTAGTATTTGGACTGACCTCAAGCCCTTTTCTGCTCACAGCAACACTCTCACATCACCTGAAAGACACAACAGGTCCAGATGCGGAGCGACTCAAACGATCATGGTACGTAGACAACTGTCTTACTAGTCTGGACACTAAAGAGGAGACCCTCAATTTCATAAGGGAATCCAAACAGATTATGGAGGCAGCCAAGTTCAATCTACGCATGTGGGTAACTTCACAGCTGGGAATAAATGAAGCAGGTAAGGAAGTCATCTCTGTTCTAGGTCTCAATTGGGACACTATGAAGGATGAGCTGTACTGCAACATAGGCAACTTACCTGACCCTGTTGAAATTCAGGGAATAACAAAAAGAGAGCTGCTATCACTTACGCAGAAAATATGGGATCCAATAGGGTATACTGCACCGGTAATGTTAGTTCCTAAGTTAATATTACAAGAAACCTGGCGTAAAGAATTGAAATGGGATGACAGCATACCAGTAGAACAGGTAGACAAATTTCAGGAATGGTATAAAGAGCTTCCCTATCTCCGGGAATGTAAGATCCCACGAAGGTTGACAGGGGATAAAATTAGAGAGAGCGAGTTAAGCCTGCACTTGTTCTGTGATGCTAGTAAAGATGGATATGCTGCAGGTGTAGTACTCAGAGCTAAAAAGGATTCTAAGGTAACTGTACAGTTAATTGCAGCTAAAGCAAGAGTCACACCACCTAAAAACATTAGTATACCAAGGAAAGAATTACTAGCCACACTGATTGGTTCACGCATGCTAGCACAAGTCAAAGAAAATGTTAGCCTTAAAGATTGCGCTACATTTTGTTGGACAGATTCAAGTGTAGTACTGTGTTGGATAAAAAGACATCTAACCTTAAATAATTTTGTAGGAAATAGGGTCAAAGAAATTAGGAAAAATACTAATGTCAATGATTGGCGGCACATTCCTGGAGCAGACAATTGGATGGACCTGGCTTCCAGAGGCTGCACAGCAAAGGCTTTTTATGAGTCTCGCTGGTGGGAAGGTCCAGAGTGGTTGAGATTAACACCGGATCATTGGCCGCACTCTGAAGTCATTGTCGATGAAAGAGAAGTACTCACGGAGACTAAGAAAACTGTATGTAATGCTCAGGTATCTTCTGATAAATCTATATTGGACAGACTTCAGAGTCATATATCAAAATACACCAAATTGGTAAGAACTGTTGCATGGATATATCGATACATATACAATTTAAAACATGCAAGCAACAAAAAGACAGGTGAGCTTACCTATAGTGAGTATGAAGGAGCTGAAAGGAAAATTATAGGGTTGATACAAGAAGATAGTAAGGAATACATAGAAAAAGACGGTAAGAATCTGACTAGGTTCGTCGATAATGATGGTTTAGTGAGGATAAAGACTAAACTTACCCTGTCAGACTTTCCCGAAAGTACACGAAGCCCCTATCTGCTCCCAGGTAAGAATCCGATAACTAAATTAATGGTAAGACAACGCCACATAGAACTGCAGCATGCAGGTAGTGATCAGCTCATTGTCGACCTACGGGCGAGACTCTGGATCATCGGTGTACGTCGCTTGGTAAAATCAATACTATCTAACTGTGTAATTTGCAAGCGGTACAGCTCGAAACCAGCTCAAGCCCCGACTGCTCCACTACCGCGCGAGCGAATGATTTGTTCAGCTCCTTGGCAGAACACGGGTGTAGACCTAGCCGGTCCATTGGTGCTAAGTAGTGGGGAAAATGCTGGATCGTCCTTTTCACATGCGCCGTCTACCGAGCCGTCTCATTGGATTTAATTCGATCCCTATCCACGGAAGCTTTTATAATGACGCTGAGACGATTCATCGCGCGACGAGGCCGAATGGACCTACTAATTTCTGACCAAGGTACAAATTTTCATGGCACTAAGACTTTACTTTCCGCTCTAAACTGGGAGGAAATACAGCAAATCTCCACAGTGCGCCGTATTCGTTGGAAAATGAATGCACCATCGGCTGCCTGGTGGGAGGTTTTTTGAAAGGCTTATTAAAATAATGAAAGACCTATTACGCAGAATCTTAGGTAATGCTTCTCTGAATTATGATGAGCTGCAGACAATACTTTGTGAGTGCGAAGGGGTTATGAATGGTAGGCCTCTAACATACATAAATGACGACACAAACAGCTGCTTAGAGCCACTTACGCCCGCACATTTTATACTGCCTGCAAGTCAACCAACAACAGAGGTAAGTGACCTAGATGTAATTGATAATAACAGTCTTAACAACCGTCTTAAGTACATACACAGTCTACGAGAACAATTTAATGAAAGGTTTAAGGCTGAGTATCTAACTCTACTAGTTCAAAAAGGTAAAGTAACACAAACTACTCTAAAGGAAGGAGATATTGTCCTTATAGAGACACCAGAAAAGAGAATAAAATGGCCACTGGGCCAAATTCTAAAGCTTATCCCTGGCAGGGATGGAGTGGAGAGAACTGTTGAGGTGAAGACTTCTCTAGGCACGAAAATCAGGCCCATTCAACGACTATACAGTCTGGAGGTACCCAATAACGATATTTCTTCACACATTCCTACTCCAAAGCCAGGTTTACCTGTTTCTGATGATGTGGGAGATGGTACCCCAGGTCAAACAGATCAGGTCCCCAGTAATGTCAATGAAAACTCAACCAAGGCGAAGTTGGCGGATGTACCAACGCTACAACAATCTTCAAGGTGTGGCAGACAGGTAAAAATACCTACTAAATTTAACATCTACCAAAGATATTAAAAGCTATTATCTGTCTGTGTGTGTTGGGTATCTGTCGAATTAGTTTATTAGGTTGATTATGCATTGATTGTGAAATAAGGTTTCAAATATACCTACCCAATAATGTCAAATTATAGCATGTAAGATTAAAATTTTGACTGAATATAACTATGAAAGTACCAAGTTTATTTTGTTTGTATGTTAACAAGAATGTTTTTTATGTTTTGTACATTGTATTCAGCTTAAGCCATAACAATTGATTGTTTTTAATTAAGGATGTTTATGGTGATTTCATAATGTTGTGTAGTATAAAGTATAATAGGTACTGTTCTAAATTTTACGATTCTTTTGTGTAAGTTTGGATATTAATAACCTAAGAATTGTTGTATTGTATATTTGATAAAGATCTGTTAGTAGAATCAAGAATTATGCGAATCTATTAATTTAATAGGGTTTTCGTGTCGTGTATATACCGTTAAATTCTTGAATGCTGATCACGCCATCTAGGGGCGAGTAGTTAATCACATAATTTATAATGTTGATTTGTTTAAGTAACGCCATCTAGCGGCAAGTATCATGTTATATTAATCTTTTCAATTATATCGTTTTATGCCAACTATAAGTATAAACAAAAGTATTTGTATAAACTTTTCTTTCGCGTTCGGAGGATGTAAAAGATTGGGAACGCATTTTTGTTGTTTTTAGTTTTCATATGTTGGCAATTAATGTAAGTTTTTGTTTTCGCGTTGGCAATACTGTTTTGCCACGCTCTCTTGGTAAAAAATGGCGGAATTGTAACAACGTGACGAAGTGTTGAATAAAGTAATAAAATAATCCATAATGGTTTCCATACTATCTCCAATCAACAAACGAACCTACAACACTATATAACAATACAGCGCACACAACAAAACGGTGCGCGAACATTACAACTTCGTGCCAATCTCATCACGTTGTCTTCTACGTTTGGCTACAATGTGCCCTAACAATCCGCAATAGTGCCACAATAGTAAATCATTTCATTGAATATGCTCGTTTTACATTCTTGTCCTTCGCCATCCAGATGGCGTTTATGTAGTATCCTCCGCAGAGAATTCAGAATAGAAGAGTTTGACTCGTTGCGGTTCATGTGTGCAACTTATGGCAAATTTACACAGTGCAGATAAAATTATAATAGTCTCTTCAAGTTTTCAAGCAGAGCGAATTCCGTTGCTGTTTCCTTAGGTTCAACTCGTAAACGTAGCATTTGGTCGAAGTAATTCTGAATACATTTAGATTTGGAAAATTTTGCAATTAAAATCTCTTGATCCGATATCCATGTGTTTTGGTTTAAGTTCTGTTTAGTAAAACACGCAGCCGCGCGACCATTCAGCGCCTCCGTGAATGCCACGGGTAAATGCACTTCTTGAAGATCTTTACTTTGCACTATCACTTTATATCAATCATTGACATCCGAACCTTGTAGCGCTCCTGGAACTCAGGGAAGTAATGCTTCCATGCTACCCAAAAGTTTTTCAGCGGTAGTGGGTGAGATTTTTTTGGTTCACTTCGACTTGTAGTTGGTTCTATCCCACTTCTGATAAAGGCGCAAGAGGGCCTTTATCAGTAAACATAATTTCATACGGCGTGTGGGTTACAAAGGTAAGTTAAAATATAACAAAATTATAGCGATTCGTCGCAAACGTGGTGCGCTGACGGCCCTCAATTGACAAGTCCTGTCAAAAATGCCCGCCTCGCTACCATAGACACGACGCTTCGCTAGTGACGTCACATATCGTCACTTCTTGGTGTTACCATTTTCTGATACGCGCCGACACATATTTTACTCTATTATTATCTACATTACATAAGTAAACAAAAACTGATTAGGCATTTATCACAATCCAATGATAATGGAAGCAAAATAATAAAGTATTTTTTTTTTTAACAAAAGTAATGACAATGAAAGCTTTACATTAATACATTTCGCTATGCTACCATTGGTTTATATGCTTATATGCATATGCTTTATTACTAGCTAAATTGTCCCACTACTGGGCAAAGGCCTCTTCCCTCCTTCCAGATAGCCTGATTTACGGCTTTGGTGGTCCAGTTTCTATCGTGCGGTTCCAGTTCGTCAAACATTTAGATTATAAAAAATATTGTACACATCTTTTTTATTTTATTACTCAATCAAACAATGACGAAGGTTTAGTGCTTAGAAGTTTCGAGTGACGTCACTTTTAAATAGGATTTTGATATAGAGGTGAAATCAAAACCCCCCACTCCAGAAGTTCGATGGTCTATATCTTATTCATTTTCTAATAATTTGATATGACAAAAAATTGAATAGGTCTGCGGGGGATTCAAAGCTGGGGTTCCGGATTGTCAGTCCTTCTCCAGAATATACTAGCCATAACTTACATGCACATACGTGGTGAAATGTGTAGGCCGCTACACGCTGCGGGTGAGACCGCTGGACTTAACTAGTAGTTCATTTTGCTCAGTTGGAGCGACAGTGTCACAAGTGATTTTTTGAAAATTTAACACTAAGTATGCCAATTTTAAGATTTTTTTCAAAATTTCACTGAATATTATTATTTGCTATACTTAAAAACAATGGCTATGTGTTGGTATTTTGTATTTTGAACAAATAAATAATTGTCGCGTTTTCACTCCTGATTCATGATTAGGAATTTTGGTGTCATTTGAGTAAATTTAGAAATTTCGGTATACCTAATTATATTAATTTCACATTTTTTGCAGTTATATTACTGTCACTCCAAATGAGCGATAGCTTTCGACTTTTGCGATTTAAGCTTTTCGTATAACGCAAACTATGTTTCGCGCCGTATAAGCGAGTGACCGGATACATGGTCGAGTAGTTCTGCGCACCGTTGAAAATCCCTCTTATGTTTGACATCGAAAATAGACGTGTGCATCAAGTGTAAATTCAATATTTTCGTTTAAAGTTGAGGCATTTTTTACTTTTATTCGTTTGCACTTGAATGCCATCATCTCTCCTGATGTTTAACGACAATGCGGCTTAGGTAACGCGTGCTTACCTGGAGGAGACTTATTCACTCTCAATTTGAAGACACCAAGGTTGTAGCTATCGGGAAAAACCAAATCAGACGATGCATGCCAATGTTATATTGAAACGGGGCAAATAATTAAATAGTTATCATTCCACCATTTGTTTCCAGATACATTACAGGGCATAGCGAGAAATCATTGTATACATGTATCTCGGGCGCAACGCAGTACTAGGCTGCTAGGTTTTGATTTGGACTCTTCATGTTCCAGTAGCTGCTTGACACTGTGCTGTCATGGGCAAGCGTGTTGTTTACCATCAGGCATATGTCCTGTTCGTCCTTCTCTCTATACTATTTGTATAAAATAAGTTGTTCGCCAATGGTTTCACCTGTCTGTAGCGTGACCTCAAGTAGCTCGTCTGTTTACGGTCGTTCCCAGTTCATTATTGTCTCAATAGCAGCTGCAACCACTCCGCAGATTGCGAATTGCGAGTTTGTGATTGAAACGTGTCTTTCACAGTGCACCAAGCAACACAACTTTCAAAACTAGGTTTGATTTTGAGAGCTTACAATCAAAACTAGCCAGGTTCGCTGTTAGCGGATACGGCAAAGAAGAAATTGTTATAATTAAAGAAAGCGACATCGTTTCATTGTTGATGTTCCAAAGACACGAATAAAAAGATTTGACTCTACTTTTGTGATAAGAACGTCTAGGCTGTGGAACACGTTGCCTGAGTAGGTTTTCCCCGATGGTTACAATCTTGGCGTCTTCAAATCGAGAGTGAATCGGTTTCTTCTAGGTAAACACGTTCCATCTAGACCGCATCGTCACTTAACACATAAATATAAAAGTGAAAAAAAAATTGTATTTATGCTTAAACTTATTCTCTTTGTTCTTTGTGCTAAAAAGTGTACTTCAACCATATAATAATAGATATTCGTAATTATAGCTTGAACGCATTATGAACCTAATGTTAACTAACAATGTGTTTTTAACGCGCCAAAAGAATTACCTATAAAAATAGTTTTTTGCTAATTTTTTTGTGTATCTAGCGTGACCTCAAGTAGCCGGGGCATGTGCGGGCACCGTAATGATGTCCTCTTGTCATTAAAAAAAATATACATGTAACTTCAATAAGTAGTTGTTTGCCAATGGTTTGAGCTGTGTGTAGCATGACCTCAAGTAGCTCGTCTGTTCGCGGTCGTTCCCAGTTCAATATTGTCTCGATAGCAGTTGCAGCCACTCCGCAGATTGCGAGTCTGTGATTGAAACGTGCCTTTCACAGTTTTATTAATTCTGTTAACTGAAATTCAGTTACATTTCACTTTTGTACAGACAGACACTTAAGCTACATAAAATAAAAAGATAATATAGATACTATAAGTATTTATATATTAGAATAGTTGGTCTGAGATACTAATATTAGAAATCTGAAGAGGTTTTATTGTTTGAGCGCACACCTCAGGACCGAAATCAAAAATTCTTTCAGAGTTATGTATTTTGATAAGTAGTCTTTGAATGTTATATTGTTATATGCTAAATAGTTTGTACCACGAAGTAACGGCTGGTCTAGTCGGGAGAACGGCGCCTGCCGATCCGGAGACCCCGAGTTCAAACCCCACACGCACCACTGTCTTTTCGAAGTCATATAATGCGTAATGCCGCTAACTTAAAAGGGTGAAGGAAAACATCGTGAAGAAACCGACATGTACCTAGAATCTTTCGAAGTCATGTGTCATCCACCAACCCGCACTGGGCCAGGGTAGTGGATTGTGGCCTTAACTCTCTCCTTGCGAGAGAACGCCCCAGCAGTGGGAACATTTAGTGGGCTGTTATGATGATGATTGATGATGTACCACGAGTGAAGTTGGGGCCGACCGCTAGTCACTGAATATACAGTAAAAAAACGGAATATAGACTAATATATATTTGTAACTTTAAAATCATTCTACAAGTCATTGCAATCAGAATTGCGAATTGCTGTTGATGAGTCTTAATAAACAGTTATTCGTAGCTGTACGCGCTGTTTCAATAAAATTCAAGAAGTACACATAAAATTAGGCAACCAAAAGTAAGTGGGACTTACGTGCTGATGGAGCTCCTTTACCTGCCGGCCGGCAGTGATACGATGACCCTTTACACTAGATTCTTGTTAATTCTGTTACTGATCTGAATAGAATGGGTAGCGTCACTGGATGACGCCACCTTTATTTAATTTTTTTTTATTCTTGGCCATGGATACTAGTCCTTCAGCCGGGTAGGAAAAGGGAACGGAAATTTTGCCTGACTAATTCTCCCAATAATGGACAAAACAATATCAAAAACATATCAACAACAAGTTAGTAAATGCAATGCGCCAGTGGCAATCATTGTTTCAACGAATCATTTTGTTATTTTGCATTGTAGAAAGACGTTCAACACAGTTCACAGTTATTGGATAGATATTGGATCTGAACGGTATTGGAGCATGCACTGATGTATTGATTTGTTTGTCGAAATTGCATACGCCGTTAAATTGTTCCCAATTGTAACATTTAAGGTGCGTTCCCCAGCAAAACGAGTTTTTGACAAATATCAACTGGTAAAAAAGGCATTAAATTTCTACAATTTTTTGGATTCTAAATAGTAGTTTTATTTTGTTAATGAATTTATTGTTTAAATAATCTCTTCACAACGAAACCTTAAGAAATAGAAATAATTGTAATTATCATGCATCTACTCGAAAAACCGTCATTATTTTGGATTTTGTACTTACACCGATGGATAGGCAATTTTATTACGAACATTTTGTTTTTTTTTTCAAAAGCTCAAACCTGGTTTTATAAAGCGTTTATTCTAAAATTTGAGCGTAAAACAGCGACAAACTCTTGCTCTTTCTTGCGGTGTGCGATGATTCTTTCAAGGTTATTGTTATTCAAGGTCAATTACTCGGGAAACGGCCTTGACGTATATAGTAACGTATCAGAATATGGTGGCAATTTTAATAAATTATTGCTTATTGTACGGTATAATACTACACTAGAACAAAATTAAAAATTTTGATTAACCCCCGACAATCTTAGATTTGTTATCTGTACAACATTCTACTATAGTCCGTTCCACGAAGAGGTGTAGAAAATGTAAACAAAGGTGCTACCATAACATAAAAATCGTTTAACCTTAGTATTTTTCTAAAACTGTCTTAAAATATTTTTCACAAATATGATTCGACTTTACTGTGATCTTAAATACAACATACTTGGATTTGTATTGATCAAATAACGATTTATTAACTTATCTTGAAAGTTATAAATAGTAATAGTAGAATGTGGTAGATACTGTTTTAAACAGTGGCAATTTGATCTATGTTTCTCAAACTGCGATTCCTATCAAAACATAAATGTGAAGTGAAAGACAAGTTCAATATTATGATATTAAAACCAGCCAAGTTAGACTGATTTTAATAATTATCGTTAATTATAAAAACAAATCATATTTTAAGTATTTAAAACTAGTCTATGTTATTATAAATAGATTTTAGAACTGACCATTTAAGACCATTTAGATCTCTATTCTTTAGTCGTTGAAGTCAACAAACAAGGCATATAATATCATAATACTGAACTTTGATCTCACTTCACTTAAGTATACGCATGTTTCTGATATATCATACCATTACTTTTTGCACGTAAATTATAAGACGTTTACCTAATGAACCACTAAATAATGTATATTTATTCGCAAGAAAATCTACTAATCTCTTATTATAAGTGCAAAAGTTTAGATGAACATTGCTCTATCAAGATGGAACAGCTAAACGGCTCAGGTTTAAACGCAAAACACGGTTAGATTATGATCTGGAAAGCATAGGTATAAGTTTATTTTTATGGAGGGAAAATTACGGAAAAGGGATCTAAGCGGGTAAATTTGCGGGACGCTGCTCACATAAGCGACCCACTAAAAGTTCTTTGCTGGGGCTATAATTCTTTCGTGTTGGTGGTGGATGACAAACCTCTCTGACCTCGAAAATTTTTAGGAGCATGCCAGTTTGCTTAAGGTGTTTTCTTTCATGAGCGTAATGCTGCTAAAGCATTACGCTCATGAATTCGAAAAAGCAGAGGTGCGCGTGAGATTAGAACCAGGCACTGCATCTGCGTATTGGCGTGACAAAACCACCTAAGCCGAGCAATAACTCAATGTTAAAGTAATAAATGTAAAAAAAACTTAATGTAAAAACAGAACGCTCATTAACAAATTTGTTTGGATATAAAAATCTTATATTAGGATAGATGAAAGCACTACTCAGTATTCGATACGTTTTAAAATTAATTGCAACAGCATCTGACGCAGTAGAAATTGATTGCATTTTTGAATGAATTACACCTACCACTCTTATTAAAAAAAATCCCAATGGGGCACTTAACTATTAAAACTATTTGAATCTTCTCAGAACGGGTAGAAATAGTGCCACCAATATATTTCGTGTGCCACCATTTGTTTTGTCATTTTACTTACCTTATTTGTTTGTTACAGAATCAAGTTTAAGGGCCACGTTAGCTACATATTCAGACTTGATTGCTTTTTTAGTTCAAATATAAAACGTAGATCAATAATTATAGCAAGGAATAGTATATAGGTTACCACTTATATAGGTACACTACTTTTATTAAGACAAAATAATAGCAATGGTAGCTACACAGGTAGTAAGAACTACACTTAGTGATGTGCTGTATTGTGAAAAAGTACATCCACGGATACGGATCTGAATGTGGATATATATACGAGTATCTAAAGCTGCGCTAGTAGGTTCATATCAGATTTGGCTGGGCAGGGAGAGAAAAACGAGTAGTGAAGGTGAGTGTTGATGTACGTCAGAAAGGGGCCCTTAAACGTACGCCCGAGTCACAAGTCTCGGGATCTACTCGGGATTTCTCTCTCTCTGCCGCACGATGGACCCGGCATCCGCACGGTGAATCCATGGAATGCTAAGAAGATCGTCTCATATATATATACTTATATATTTACATCCCACCCCTTATGTAAATATATATTAAATTTAAGTTTACTAAAAAGGTTTTTCTAGTTTCGGCCAAAAATCAAGTTTCGGCCACAGTTTCGGTTTCGGCCAAAATCGGCCGAAACTTTTGCCGAAACCGAAACTTAACAAGTTCAAGCACGTTCACGATCGCCTAACTTTGTTTTCCGCGGCAACGCTTTGACGGACCTTGTCGGGAATTACCGTGCGCCGTTCGGATAGTTCTGTAGCAACCAGCGATGCCAACCGTACGAGGTTCCTCGTATAAATACGAGATTTGTAGTCTTTCGTACGAGGTACGAGGACACTATTAATTAACCTCATACAAATAAGTACGAGATTATAATATTGCTATTATAAAATAGTGAAAACTAGAGCCATCTATCAGAACTTGTAAGGACTTACAAGACTTCTTACTAATTTCTTATCTATCCTATTATGATATATATTGTTTTTCCATTTCATGCCCTAATTAAGGCAAAATAATAGGTAAAATGCACCAAATTTCAGTATTTTAATAAATTATATACTTGACCACGTGAGTTTCGGTTTCGGTTTCGGTTTCGGCCGAAACTGAATCCACGGCCGAACATTCGGTTTCGGTTTCGGTTTCGGCCGGAAAATCAGTTTCGGTCGGACACTATTTCACATACATAATGAAAAAGGAATTTAAGTGCTACATAACAAAACTGTAAAAGCTGTACTTAATAATTAACATTAATAAAAACTGTTTATATGTTACTATTGTGTTCCATGAACCAACCACCCAAGTTATTTTTGTATTAATGTTTTAAACTTATGCGCACCACATATTTAATAAACGTATAATTATAAAATACTAGAAATAAGACAAAAGGTTGGAAACGGACTTATTGGAATATATTTGTTATGTTGTTGTTATGTGACCTTGTTATGTGACGAAAATCTAAAAGGGCAAACAGAGACGCTTACAACGAACTATCTTCTAAAACAAAGGTTGAGAAATGCTGGTCTGTCATATTGAGAGTGACATTGATTTGTTTACATTTTCTTCACCTCTTCGTGGAACGGACTATAGTCAAGCCCTTTCATTTGACACCCATATTAAGAGAGTTGTGAAAAAATAAATGTAATTCGCCATTTTGTGGTAGCGGCCATCTTGGATTTGAAATTTGTCATGGTGCAAAGTATTCTACTAGACACGCCCTTTCGTTTGATACCCATATTGCAGTAGTAGTGAAAAAAATTATATAATTCGCCATTTTGTGGTGGCGGTCATCTTGGATTTGATATTTGTTATGGCGGATAATACTTTGCTAATACCTTTCATTTGATACCCATATTGAAGTAGGCTGTGAAGAAATATTTTGTCCGCCATTTTGTGGAGGCGGCCATCTTGAATCGATATTAACCAAACATAGCTAAGAACACCCGCACGGATATTAACTTTCAAATAAAAAAAACCGCATCGAAATCGGTCCATCCGTTTGAGCTCTACGGTGCCACAGACAGACACACACACAGACAGACAGACAGACAGACATCGACGTCAAACTTATAACACCCCTTTTTTTGGTCGGGGGTTAAAAACACTTTATTAAACCACAAAACAATACACAGATAGTGATTAAATTTAAAATTAAAACATTTTGGTCACACATGCCATACTTGTCGCTAATAGCGATCTCTTCCAGATAACCTTTTATTGAAAAAATGATTTAGTTTTATAAACATAAAATTAAAACATTTTTGCTGCTACGCTACCCTTCATGGGCGACTCCGACTAGCACTTGGTCGCTTTTATTGCATCTTACGAACATGGAAATCAATTCGTGGAATATTCAGGACATTTCTAGAATGCATCAGTCCTACTTTCTTGTTTCGCGGAAAAATACCCAGGAAAAGTTAAGTACATTCCCGGACGAATCCAGTAGGAGTACTTTCTTTACAAAAGGAGTTTTTAAATCAGGACAACTTATCTTTGAATAAAATTTCATTCAGTCTCCAGCTATAAGCTTGTACTAATTTATAAGCGTGTTAATGCGCGGCGCCACATTCGCTTGATCCAGGCATGGCTGTATTTTTTTATCTTTATTGAATAGGTGTGACGACAGGTTCTGCAATTATATTAAATTATTTGATATAATGACAGTATTTAGATAGAATAAAATATGTACCAATTTTAATTTTGATGTTTGGGCAAGCCCATTTTAAGAGTACGAAATCATTAGAAAATGTCTTTACCATTGGACCACTGGAGTTTTTAAAGTTTAATATAGCTACCATACAAACTTTACCCGCGACGCATAGAAAACAAGACAGTGTGACGTCATGACGTCACGCTTCTGTAGTGATTTGTATCAAGCGTTTTTAGGAAAGTCCACAATTGTGATTTTAAAATCGTGATATCACGGGAAGTTTTTAAGATAACAAAGTAATTCTTTCACCTAGGTTTCAGTTCTTGAGAAGTCTTTTGATGGCACATAAAATCAAAAATTAGTCGTCAAGCCTATTATGAGGTTTTCTCTTTATAGAAAATGCCACCCCGTAAAATCAATTACATATTTTTACATTGGCAATACATTTTTTTTTAACTTAAGATAGATTTGCAGCATTGCCCTGTCCGGCACGGGGGCCAGGAAAGCTAGAGCCCCGAACGGCTCACACTCCATCAGCACGAACTTACAAGTATTGCATTATAGTTCAACTATTTTGCCAATGTCATGAATTGAACGAGTTTCCCACAAGCCTGCATTGACTGCATTAGCTTACGGTAACAATGAGAAAAGAAAACTTTAATGCATTTTCAATTCCATTACGATTTGCGAGCTGCGATTTTGCATCTTATTGCACTGGTTATAAGGTTTTGAAATTGGATTTTTACAATTTAGTGCATAACGAGCGTGTGCTGATAAGATGAGGAAATTGATATTTTTATTTGACTTCGCTCTTTTTAACTGAAACTTCGCTATACGTATTTTTTAGGTAAACAAAAGTCGTCAAACTCACTTCATCGTCACCAAACGCTTTCCATGACCTTTATTTATATGTATGCTATCTATATATAATATAGATCTAAATATACTTAATGTAATTGCCCTCTGAAGTGGTTACATATTTGAGCCCTTTGGGGTTGAGACATTGGGCCCGTGGGGGCCGGGAGCTCACCTCATCTTCAAAAGCCTTTCCGAGCGCTTGGTCGACGCGACGCGTGACCAAAATGCTCGCGTTTATTTGGCCCAACGCATAAACATTGCCATTCAGCGTGGTAATGCCGCCAGCGTGCTGGGTACGCTTCCGATTGGTAGTGGGCTTGAACATCTTGATTATCTGTAGACCTACAACAGTGGTCTATGGATAATTCAGTAAGTAGTTAGGTAGGTTTGTAGTGTAGTTCTCATTGTATTTTAGTTTTGTTAATAAAGGCTCTACCTTAATATATACCTATATAGGTACAATAAACAGTTACAAGTTTTTTCTTCTTTCGGCATTTCCTACAACTGTCAATTTTTACTTTTAATACATATTTATTATTATTTATTACGATACCTATATTATAATAAAATATTCAAAGATCTTTCCGAGAGCTTTCTTGGTTGGATCTTTCCGCCGCGAAACGTGATCAAAATGTTGACTTATCTTTAGTTGAACGTGGTAATGCAGAAAATACGCTGGGCACGCTTCCGATTGATAGTGGGCTCAATCATCTTGACTATCTCTCATAGGTTTATGGATAATTCGGATGTGCTTATTGCAAGTTTCTTGTATAGTCATTTGGTGTAAAGCGTAGTATTATTTTTTAAAACTTTTATGGGTTTACATTTGACCGCCATCTCGCCTGATGTTAAACGACGATGTGGTTTACGATGGAGCGTGTTTACCTAGAAGAAACCGATTCACTCTCTATGTGAAATTTCCTTTTTAATACGTAGTAGTTTAATTCTCATTGATAATTAGTTTTGATAAAGGTTCTGCCTATAAAAAAATTACCAGCGGTTGCCAAGTCGTCAAAATTTGAACATAAAGAAATATTAACCTATTCTCGGTTTTACTATATCTTTCAACAGTTAAAAATAAGTGTGGGTGGGTGTCAAATACATAACAGTGTGTCTAATGATATTTTACAAGTACATCATTTATTGTAGTATTTTTTTACATAAATAATATTAACGTTTGGACTTCTTATACATTTTTCATATCTATACTAATATTTTTAAAGCTGAAGAGGGTTCTTGTTTGAACGCGCTAATCTCTGGAACTACTAGACCGATTTCAAAATTTATTTTTACCGTTGGATATGTATGTGCTGCCTGAGTACTATAGAGTATATGTTATGTACCACGAGCGAAGCGGGGCGGATCGCTAGTAAAGTATAAGAGTGGGGAATTTCCATTATTTAGGTATTATTATTTATTATTTGCCCCGTTATTTTGGTAAAACAGGTACAAAGTCTATGCTTCACTTAAAATATCAAACACATAAACCATCATCTCAACAACATACTAACGTGAATCTAATACCTATTTATATTATTACCTATAAGACACTAGTTTAAAAAAAAATACTAGTGTCTTATACTGAATGCCAGTCTAATGCTCATACAAAATTACATAATAGTTAATAATAATAGTTGATTGTCTATGGCTATGCATGTGTCTATGCAAGCGCTGTCTTAATCTATGCCCACATCCGTTTTGTCTATTATTAGAACGCAGGAAAGCACTTTTGTAATAGTTTTATAAGAAGTTTTCTCTAAATAAAATAACAATTCAATTGGAGAAACTCGGTGTTTCATTAAAATATTGTCATCATATGTAAAAAAAACTCCAGAATTTGCACATTCCGACTCATAATCTGAGTAAGAAAATTTCAAACATCTACCTCATTGAATAATCTGTAGCATAATGGTATTATAATAACACCGGATGATGTCCCAGCACTTAGATCTGAACAAGCGAACCATTCTCACCCTCCTAAACCCTTTATAAGGAAGCTTTAAGCTCGTAACGGCAAATGATATTAAGTTAAGGTGCCGTTGGAATTTAGATCTGCGAACAGGTCATTCATCATATAGAAGAACCTTTATTCGAAAGATGTTAACTCAAAAATCCCACTGTAGTAACAAAATTGTCTAGCAGCATAAACAGACCACAAAATGTTCGCACTGCTGAGACTCGGGGCCTTCTCTCTCAAGGAGAGAGTCAAGGTCATAATCCACCATACTGGCCCATTACGGGTTGGTGGAAGACACATGACTTCGAAAGATTCTAGGTACATGTCGGTTTCCTTCACTGCTTTCCTTCATTGCGCTAGCGGCATTACGCACATGACTTCGAAAATACAGTGGTGCGTGTGGTTTTGAACCCGGGGTCTCCGGATCGGCACGCGCCGTTCGCCCGACTAGACCAGCGCAGCCGTAACTTGCATCATTTGTAACTTTTATTTTTTTTATTTTTTACTTGAATCATTGTATAAATTCAGACCAATACAAATTGTTTTGCCAGACATATTGCATGCCTCTCGTAGAGGCCAGTTTGTATGGGTCAACTTTTAAAATGTTTTGCTTAATATCTTATCTTACATACAGATAGCAAAAAAGGTTTTTATATTTGTACTACCGGCCAGTTCCGGCTTCGCTCGGATATCGTCATATAAAGACTATAAATCAAAATAAAAACTATCCTATCTTTCAAGTTGGCTCAAACTGCACACGGTGTGCAAATTTGATTAAAATTGGTTTAGTAGTAGGAGTCCATCGCGGACAAACATCGTGACAGGAGATTTATGTATATTAAGATTTTTAAATATGTTTGCTAAGCATAGCTCTCTGCCAGTTGTGAAACGATTTCAATTTTTTTTTGTAGATCATACATCAAAGGTTTTTTAAATTTCAAATCGAAAGCAGTGTTGCGGTTTTTGAAATATGCCCAAAATTACATTTTTTTTAATTCCGTTGAATTATGTATAGTCCCCATAAATACATTTCATAAATACATATTGTAATAGTACAGTGTCACATGAAGTTTTCAAATCTGCACTGCGCTCGTCACCCAGAAATATTCGTTGATTCATTTCTATGACATGTTATTTCTTACATATCATATGTAAGAAAATACAGGGCTTAGAGATGTAACATCTTAGATATCTGGGTGACGAGCGCAGTGCAGTGTTAGGTAATGATTCGGACTCTTCGTGATCCAATAGCTGCGTGTCACTGTGTTGTTATGTGGCAGGCATGTTGCTTACCATCAGGCACATGTCCAGCTCGTCTCGTCATTTTTTTGAAAGAAAAAAGAAGTGTGGCACTCGGAGACTGCCGCGGTAAAGCTATTGCATGTTGCATGCATTTTTATCAACATAAGCAATAGGGATGTTAACAATTTTTCGGAATCACGGGAAATCCGTTAGGTTGGCAACACTGCTAAGAGCATTTAGTCTGTAAAGCTAAAACAAATAAGATTCAAAGTCGAATGACCGAGTGGGGAGGACGGCGTTACGGTCTTCCATCCCTCTTTCTTGTGAACATAAGAAAGAGATGCACGATCACTAAAATTCGGTCCCCAGGCCCGCGATAAAAGCTATGCAACAGCTTAAAAGAAAAAATCTATTGAAACATTGCCCTTTAAACCGATTGTGCTGTTTCATATTTATTTATTTCTTCCAGCAATTTTGCGGCGATGATGATCAAGACTTTAAAGTCTTTTACGCACGCACAAGAGTGTCATTGCCTACGAGTCTTTTGGCACGTCTCTCAATCTATTCCATATTACTGCTTGTTGGTGGAATTACTGGTACTTAAAGGTGTTCTAAAATCTGAGGCGGACTATTTACAGAGTCCAACCACTACTACAGTATCAGAGTTCTAAATTATACCCCAACTTATCCAGTCTTTCCAACGTGAGTGAGCAACAAAAATAGAAGCTTTCGCATTCACTTAATTACTTTAATTTTTTACTTATTTAATTTTTTCGCATTGATGTAAGATGTATTGTTCTTTTTTTCTGTGTTTATTTTTTATTTGGTGTGTCAATAAAGGGTATATCTATCTATTTATAATATTAGTAGAGGTAGAACATCCCCTTAAAGGTGAAGTTAAACAGTGAAAGAAGCCTTACACATCTGTCGTAGACCGATAACGTTGAGGCCGAGCTACTGAAGACCGCGATTAGGCAAATGCGAGACATCGCCGCCGGCATACCGGGAAAATGGCGTCATCTTACTATTCCATTAGAGTGCGGCGCCACTATTTCTCCACAAGAACACATAAATGTTTTAAAAAATGACTTCAAATAATGTTATTTACTCTGAAAAAACAAAAATCGACGTCAATTTAAAATTCAATTCAGGCACCATTGAACTCTTAAAATACGACAGAAGCGGCAAACGCGCTTCTACTATGGCGATGCAAAATCAGGTGACGTCTCCTGATTTAGTCTCAGTCGCAACAAGGAGTTCGCTGACAATTGTGTACGTTCGCTGACAATTCAATTTTCAAATTGTTTAAACAAATTTTCGCCACGTTATGTTGTCTTTAGATTATAGCATACCTCATCTTCGTTTCTTTAATTATATCGATGTCAGGCACTTTATCTAATTTCATAAGAAGCCATTCTAAGTCATTGAGGTTTATGAAAGTTAGTATTAGTTTTTTGTTCATATTTCAAAAACTACCACATCGATTTTGACATCTATACTAATATTATAAAGCTGAAGAGTTTGTTTGTTTGAACGCTAGGATCTCGGGAAGTACTGGTCCGAATTGAAATACTATTTTTCCATTGGATAGTCCATTTATCGAGGAAGGTTATAGGCTATAGAACATAACGCTACTATTTAATAGAAGAAGAGCATGAATCAAGAATGTAACAAAATCGGGAAAAAATATTCCTTTTTGAGAGTTTTCGTACGTTGCGTGACATATGACAGCATGTGTCAAGATTACGTCATTGAATGTAAACCTTTGCCACAGATTACATACCTCCACTTTGCTAATCATTTTTTTTTCTAAATCTGAGTTGGTACGACCAATTTCCGACAGGTGGCGGAACAGGTAGCTGAAAAGGTGTATTATTTGAAAACGATATTCTCAAGAATGACTGAACCGATTTCAGTCATTCTTTCACCATTGGATATGTACGGGATCCTGATGAGTGCTATATAAATTATATAATGTACCACGGGCAAAGCCAGGGCGGACATCTAGTAATTTATATGAGAGTACCTATGAAGTAATCAACATAAATCATCAACAGCCCACTAAATGTTCCCACTGCTGGGACTCGGGCCTTCTCTCGCAAGGAGAGAGTTAAGTTTATCCACCACGCTGTCCCAGTGCGGGTTGGATGACACATGACTTCGAAAGATTCTACGTTCATGTCAGTTTCCTCACGATGTTTTCTTTCACCGTTTTAAGTTGGCGGGATTACACACATGACTTCGAAAAGACAGTGGTGCGTGTGGGGTTCGAATCCGGGATCTCCGGATCGACAGGCGACGTTCTTCCGACTAGACCAGCCTAAACTTCACTAGACCAGCCGTATCTTCAGATACTAACAGTAACTTAAGATAATAATAGCCACAACACAAAAGAAAACAGTTTTGTTTTCGTAAAACAAGTTCATTCTACAATGAAAACTTATTTGAAACTAGATGCCCGCCCCGGCTTCGCCCGTGGTATATTATATAGCACTCATCGAGATCCCGTACATATCCAACGGTGAAAGAATGACTGCAATCGGTTCACTCATTCCTGAGAATATCGATTTCAAACAAAAACCTCTTCAGCAACCTGCTACGCCACCTGTCGGAAATTGGTCGTACCAACTCAGAATTAGGAAAAAAAATAGCAAAGGTTTATATTCAAGGCACAGATTACTGAAATGCAATGACGCAATCTTTGACACATGCTGTCATGTGTCATGTCAAAGCACGAAACGTACGAAAACTCTCAAAAGGGGAATATTTTTTCCCGATTTTGTTACATTCTTGTTTCATGCTCCGCTTCAATTAATAGTAGAGTTATTTTCTATAGCCTAAAGCCTTCCTCGATAAATGGACTATCCAATAGAAAAATAATCTTTCAATTCGGACCAGTACTTCCCGAGATCCTAGCGTTCAAGCAAACAAACAAACAAACAAACAAACAAACTCTTCAGCTTTATAATATTAGTATAGATAATCTGATTGAAAGGTTTGATTTCAACCGGGATCTCCGGATCGACAGGCGACGTTCTTCCGACTAGACCAGCCTAAACTTCACTAGACCAGCCAGTCGTATCTTCAGATACTAACAGTAACTTAACATAATAATAGCCACAACACAAAAGAAAACAGTTTTGTTTTCGTAAAACAAGCTCATTCTACAATGAAAACTCATTTGAAATAATCTGATTGAAAGATTTGATTTCACTTTCATAAAAATTGTCTAAGCCAGACATCACAGACAGATTTGGTTTTTTTTTGACGTTACAACGTCGAATAAATCTCTGAACTGCGGCTGCATGCATGAAAAATGTCCCGTTACGCTCATTGTACGCTTGCGCCGCATCAATAAATGTTTTGTTATGGCATTGTCATGTTAAACTATCGTCTGTAAATTAACCGACTTTACAGACAACCATTTTTTTTGCCAAAAACGCCTCAGACAGAATTTTCGTGGGCTGTGAATTGAATTCTAGCGTCACGCTCGGAAATGATAAGAAATCTTCGGGTAAACTCGGGACCATGGCCTATGGCCATCTAGAAATGCGTCAGCGTTTCCCATTAGTGCCCCCATATACTAACGCACTTCTAAATGGCAATGCTCATGGTGATGCCGTCCGGTCTCAGGTTCCGGTTTCCGTAATTTCCAAAGTAAGCCATAAATTTCTGAGCTTATAAGTTTTCACTTCTATCGGCAGCTCCAATGACTGCCAATTTTTTTTAATATAAGTAATAGGGTGTCCCGGACTATAAGGGGAAATTTTTTTTTTGCTAATTGAGACACGCATACCCTCTTATTTTGTGACATTTGCCCTTAATTACTGAAATAATAAATATGATTGAAATCGGATAGCGCTAACCCGTGCCGAGTTGACGTCAAACTTTGAATATAAAAGTTTGTAGGGAAACCATAGGAAAATTATCTATATTGGAAATAAAACACTGGTACTTTGATTATATTATTATATACATTATACATATAATGCAAATTAATTTAAAGGACACTATTAATAAAACATTTTTTTAAGGTTTTTTTTTTACAGTCAGGATATACTTTTCTGTGTTCTTGTACGCAACGTAACAAATATTGTTTTTGTTCCTCGTCAACTGTGATTAAGCCATGAAAATCTTGCATCAACTTAACAGCTCTTTCAGCTGTATCATTAACTGCTTTCAGAGACTGCACCTTCATATTAGCGTGTTGAAACGAAGCATTAGCAGGCCACAAAGTAGGATACTCCATGAGAAAACTGTCATCAATTTTGAGTCGTTTGAAAAAGGATTTGCTGTTCATGGAAACAAAGTCATCGATGTTTTTTTCGAAAAGAGGCCCGCTAATTTCTTCTTTCGATGGAATGTAGCGTTTATTGTGAATCGATGGATTTTCTTTGGCCAAATTCGCAACTATTTTTACCTTAATTTCTTGGTTAACATCGTCGTCAAATAGAGACAAGACAGACACTTCGTCTGCCAAATACCACAAATGCTGGCAAAACTTCTGTAAAGCCGCTTTTGATATAGTTTTGTCGACCATTTCGTATGCCTTCATAGCCTTCAAAAAGCACAAGTCCTAGTAGGGTGCTTTTACCGTTATAGTGCATTGCAACCAAGGCTTGACATAGGATGTAGTGATAAACAGGCAGACGTCAAATAGAGCTATTTTATCCTTATTTGACATTTTGAGTTGCGAGCTAAATAACGATATTTTTAAAGAATAAATAGCTCTTGCCATCCATCTAGCTTGGTGCATGGCGCCTGGAGGCCGAATTTTAAACTTATTAGCTGTATTTCCGCCAAGAAATATTATGCAGAGCTCTATTAACTCGCGATAGTCAACTCTTACAATTTCTTTGGTCAATTCAGTTCTGTAATACTCTAAAAGTTCATCAATTTCAGAATCGTTCAGGTGTAATAGCGTTTTTTGTGGCTTTGTATTTTCTCTACATTGACATTTTTCCAGTTTGATCGAAAATTTTTGAATAATGGGATATCGGGACTTGTAGTGACTTGGCTGATTTTGGCCTCGAACACAGCTTTTAGTACCAATTCGTAGATGTGATGGCGGCAAGCAAAAAATCAACATTTTCCTGTTCAATTTCTGTTCGAGAAGAACACATGCACCATTAATCCGGCCTGTGTTAGAAGCAGTAGTATCACAACAGAGGATCTGTGCTTTATCTTCAAGATTCCAGTCAACAATAGCATTCCAAACTGCTTGTGCCTGTTCGCTTCCCGACGAGTTTTCTAATTTTGGCACAGCAATAAGTTGTTCTTTATTATCGTATGAAATAACTATTGGTAGACGTTCCTCTTTAGATTTGCGTACGTCTAAAGCCGGCAACAGTTTTCCATCCCAGTGGACAGTTACTGTATCTGGTACATCGTTTTTAAAATTAAGTTTTATAGCTTCTGCGCGCTGTTTTCGATTTTCTATACGAATTCTTTGGATGGAAGACTTGCTTATAGAAAATTCATCAGTGTTATGGCCAAGTGCTTCAATAGTTGCTTCAATAATAAAGACAGAATCTCTCATACTTAACTGACACCTGTCTAATGCTGCCACCAGTTTCGGAGTAACGAAATTTTTCTTCACAGAAGTTTTAGTAGTATCGGGCTGTTTACTCCCAATTGGGATGGACAAATCTTCTTGTAAATCTGTTACTTCAGAATCAGAAGATGAAGTTTCTTGTAATTGCTCATCAAAAGACGTAGGGGGGCGTTATGGATGCCAAATAAGTAGCCAGCCGCTTTTGCTTCTGGATATTTCTAAGACTCACCTTTTCCTCCATTTCTGTAAATTTTTTTGTCCACTCCAGCTAAGTGACCGGGTCGTCCTGGCTCCCTCTGCTTTTGTAAGAAGATCTTATCTTCATTTATTTTTATTAATTGAAGCGCATCGGCGTGTGCAATATCAAACAAATTATTCATATTTGTAACAAACTTCTGTCGACGCTGCTCAAACACATCTTGAGTTTTGTTTGCATCTCTTTGCAAATTTCTCCAAACTTGGTATAAGGCTATAAGTTTCTTAATACAGTTTGGTAAATGGTGATTTAGTTGGTATACGTGCCTTTTCCCAATAAATAATACACTCACGAATAGTGAGATTTGCACTTTCATTGACACTTAAATTGACTTTACGAATATTATAAAATAAAACCGCCAGCACTTGACCATTAGAAGGAAGTTTAGAACCTGTAATTTGATGTTTTACATCCCCGATCAAAAAAATATCCTTTTTAGAACTGCGTAACTCCACAGACATGTTGATTCAACGAAAACAATGCGTTAACTAGTAAAAACAAACACGATATAACAAGCACATTAACACTTAGTTTGCGCGCGCCGTACTATGCAAGATCTGACAAGTTTCAATGCAAGTCGGCACGGGTTGCCGTGATTCAATTTAGGTGAAATTTTATTTATAAGTGTTTTGACATCATTGGCACAAAATAAGAGGGTATGCATTAAAAAAAAAGAACTTTAATTTTTCTGGGACACCCTAATAAGTAACTATGTGTTACGCAATCGCTTTTGATGATGTCTATTTCGTTTAATAGACAAAATTTTAGTTGTGGTCCCATATAAATGTTAGCGAAATCTGTGCAGTGGTTTTTAAAATGTCAACATAAAAAATAGTTTTTCCTATTTTTCGATGACGTAATTTTACAGAAATTATAAAATTAAGTCGGAAGTCTGAGATAACGTTTGATTCTGCAAGACTATGGAACGTGTCTTAAACCACAGGCTCCTGACATACCTAGAATCGAACGACCTCCTCAGTGACCGGCAATACGGGTTTCGCCGGAACCGGTCCACCGGGGATATTCTAGCGTATGTCACCCACACCTGGAGTGAAGCTATCGAGAAACACGGGGAAGCACTTGCAGTCTCCCTGGATATCTCGAAGGCTTTCGACAGGGTTTGGCATGATGGCCTTATAAGCAAGCTTTCTGGCTATGGTTTGTTTCCTGGGTTTATTGCTTGGATATCGGACTTCTTGAGGGATCGATCCATACGAGTTGTCATTGATGGCTGCTCGTCGGATCAAATGGCAATCAATGCCGGAGTCCCTCAAGGGTCGGTACTCTCTGCGACGCTCTTCCTGCTACATATCAACGATCTGTTGAAGCCCGGTATTTTTGGGTACGCAGATGATAGCACCGTCGTAGAGAGTTATATATCCAGCGCAAGAGCCAGTGGGCAACAAACTCAGCTACTGAGAGAGAATATGATCGAGCGTTTGAACTTGGCTCTTGAGGCAGTCTCGAAATGGGGCGATGCCAATTTAGCCAGGTTTAACGAAGGAAAGACACAGGCGTGTTTGTTCTCCGCTAAAGGAGTCCGTTCCAACTGGCTCCTACTTTTCGAGGCGTGTCCCTGCCGGTTACTGACCATCTCGAGCTTTTGGGCGTTTCTTTGTCATCGACGCTCAACTTTGGCACATATATTGAGTCTAAGGCTGAATTAGCCGCCAAAAAACTGGGTGTCCTCTCAAAGGTGCGAAGATACTTCAATTCTGAACAGTTGCTCACGTTATACAAAGCACAGATTCGCTCCTGTATGGAGTACTGTTCGCACCTTTGGGATGGATCGGCTAAGTATCAGCTGGGGACTCTGGAATCTATTGAGAGACGTGCCAAAAGACTCATAGGCAATGACACTCTTGTGCGTAAAGGACTTCAAAGTCTTGATCATCGCCGCAAAATCGCTAGCTTATCGGTTTTTTTATCGGATACACTTCGGAGAGTGTGCAACTGATCTGCATGATCTAATACCACCTTGCCCTTTCTTCTATCGGACTTCTCGTTCCACAAAAGGGCGACATCGTTTCATGGTTGATGTTCCAAAAACGCGAACGAAGAGGTTTGACTCCACGTTTGTGATAAGAACGTCTAGGTTGTGGAATGCGTTGCCTGAGTGGGCTTTCCCCTGATGGTTACAATCTTGGTGTCTTCAAATCGAGAGTGAATCGGTTTCTTCTAGGTAAGCACGCTCCATCGTAGATCTCATCATCGCTTAACATCAGGCGAGATGGTGGTCAAGTGCAAACCTATTATAGTTAAAATAATAATAATAATAATAAACGTTTAAATAGTAGAAATGGATTTCAAACTGACAGTGTAATAAATTCTACCACTATGAAGGGTATTGAAATAGTACCAATTTTTCGTCAAACGGCGTAAATGGTGGCATAGACTATATGTAATAAAGTGGGTCAAAGAGATAAAGGCAGGAAATTTCTGACAAGAGCTTGTCGGTCAATTGATGTGGAGTAACCGGAAATGAAAGATAGATGACTTTCGGGGTTCACACAAAAATCGATACCCTATAACTAAATGTGTGTATTTGTCTGTTAGTCAGGTGAGTCGCTAGAACTGTTCTATTTGAAATTTCCAAGTCGTAGTTATTTTAAGACATTATTAAATTCAGAGAAATTATCCGGGTATTTTCCGTTCTCGTATTTTTCCCCAGTGACAAATAGGGAATATTCCACAAATCCCCTCAGATTTTGCCCTCCAGGGGATTTCGAGTAGTGTCAGTAGTCCGGTTGTTAGTTTCGTTAACCGAACTACTGCAACTTTTTGATGTCAGTAGTACGGTTGTACGGATTTGTGTATTTTTTTACCATAATTAAAATAATACCTACAAATTAAAAATGTGATATTTCGGAAAGGGATTTGTGGACAAAATTCCGCAAATCCTCTTTCGTTTTTATTTAATACTAGCTGAACCCGCTACTTCGTTCGCGTAAGCAGATGTTACTGACTTATACATTAATTAGAAGTATCGTACGTCAAATATTTGGATAAGTAGTCATTGAAAAACCTTTAAGTTTGAGTGAATTTGTTTTTCCACACAAAAAATGTTTAATTTTATCATCTTTATTTTTCTTTTTTTAAACAAAATCAAACATACTTAGTAAGGTTTCGTAGTATCTAACATAGCCGCAAGTGTTAAGTTTGTAAGATTTTTATAGGATACATTATGAAAAGTCTGAAGCTAATGTGCATGATCTGATACCTACTTACCTATTTATTTTTATCCGCAAGCTGTTTTCTAGCTGTTACCCGCGACTTCGCCGGCGTACAATTTTGAACGAAGCCTGTGTGGAATCAAAATAATTAAAATTTGGAGTTTTAATGATATTCAAGCAAGCTGAACCCGTAAATCTAAGCCAAGTCCTAGTGAAATGTTAATGTATGAATTTAATTGTAGGTAACATAGAAAAAAAATCAAGAACGAAAGAATCCAAATTTGGCATCATAATCCTTTTAGCAGCAAAAACTTATTTGTACAATTTAGAATACCAGTAACGCCATCTAGTGATGAAAGAAAAAATACATACCACAATAGCAAAACATCGATTTAAATGGCCTTTAGTGCTTTTAGATTTAAACTGGCATTAGCGCCGTCTAATGAGAATAGTATGTTGCTTGTTATTTTGATTGTGAACGCAAATCACCTATATTATCTACGCCAAAACAGGTGCATATATTTTTCATTTTTTGGCTTTTACCTTACCATCACATCAAGTTCCTTACGAAAATATATGCTTATATTAATATGGAGTTAAATGAAAGTGTAGACTTATTAGCCCATGTGAAATTTTAGACTCTAAACTATATGTGTTTCGTATGTCAACCCATATCGTTGTGCCGTTTTGACGTGATAGTTAATATTTGTTTCCTTAGGGCCCATGCTTCTTTTCAGGTTGATAGGTAATAAATACATAAATGTGGTATTTCAGACTATGAGTTATCTCTGTTTCAATTTTCTACCAAATTTGCTTAGTCTTTCCTATGTCACAGTAACCTATAAGTAACCGATTTGCTATTTCTGAGTTCAAACTACGTGTGCTTCGAATTCCATCCAAATATGTTCAGCCGTTCCAACGTTGTCCTGTAAATATTATGAATGTCACTGTTTGGATGTTTGTTACGTTATACATAGAGTACTTATACATAGGCAATGTTTATTTAGCCTATGTGTTCTTCCAGACTGTAATCTAATTATATTTCAAGTTTCAACCCGATCACTTGATACGTTCCGCCATGATTAAAGCGGCAATAGAAATACATCATCTGCGCAAATTTCAACTGTCTAGCTATCACCGTTCTTGAGATACAGCGTGGTGACAGACGGACGGACGGACGGACGGATAGCGAAGTCTCAGTAATAGGGTTCCGTTTTTACCCTTTGTGTACGGAACCCTAACAACGGACTGCTTCGGTCACCGAAGCTTGTTGAACACTACCTTTAAATTTTAAACAGTATTTGGATTGAAATAATACGTTTTCTAATAAGTTACGGCTGGTCTAGTAAGTTACAGCTGACCTAGTTGGGAGAACGGCGGCTGTCGATCCGGAGACCCAGGGTTCAAAACCACGCGCACCACTATCTTTTCAGAGTCATGTTCGTAATGCCGGTAATTAAAACGGTGAAGGAAAACACCGTGAAGAAACCAAAATCTACCTTTAATCTAAGATCTAAGTCTTATGTCATCCACCAACCGACACTGGGCCAGCGTGGTGGATTATAGCCCTGTCTCTCTCCTTGCGAGAGAAGGCCCCGACGCCCAGCAGTGGGAACATTTAATGGGTTGTTTATGCTGCTACTTATTATGCTGATATGTTTTCTCCAAAATACAAAAATCTTCTTCAATGACAGGTAATTTAATTCTGTCATTCGACTAAATTTTATAAGAAGTATAACTATGTCGTACATGTTGATATTTGAAAAACTACCTCCCTGTTTTCGATATCTAAGATCACCTCTGAAATATTTTCTACCAAACAAAAAAGGAATCATCAAAATCATCTAACAATTAGCGGAATTATCGCGTAAAATAAAATCAAATAAAAAAACATGCAACCCGATTGAGAACATCCTCCTTGTTTGAAGTCGATTATAACCGAATGATGTTTGTTTTTCCACACAAAAATATATTTTTGACAATTATTTTGTCATCCAAGTCGACGCGACGCGATCACGTGGGCACTTTCTAGAATCTAGATATTCTGTGGATCGTCTGTGATACACAGAATACTTAGAAGTTAGTATGTACCGAACGCGCCGCGCGTGTCGTTATAATTTAATGTTTGTATAATTTCCGAACCAACTGACCGATATTGTTCAAATTTTGACGGGACAATATAAAAAATGTGTTCTTTCTAACAAAAAAAGAATTAATGAAATTAAACAACGCAAACATGAGTTACAACCAAATACACATTCTGACTTTCACCCCCTCCCGCAAGAAAACCGATCAAAATTTGGGGATCAAAAGTAGCCTACAGCAATGTCCTTAGTATAAACTAAAATCATGCCAAGTTTCAGCTGAATTGAATCAGTAGTTTCGGCGTGATGCGTGATCCCTATACAGAAAGACAGACAGACAGACAGACAGACAGATAGACAGACAGACATGAAAGAAAAAAAATGCAGTTTCGCCATCAGTATCGACTATGGAGTGCCCCAAAAAAATTTTTTTCAAAATATCTTCAATGTACAGAATTCGACCCGTTACAGTTTTATTATAAGTATAGATTTTTACACAAAGGATTTTTAAACTAAAAGTCTTGAAATCGATATTACGTTACAGTTATGGTGATCAAAACTTTTGCCCACAAATCCCCTTTCGAAATATCACAGGGGATTAAAAAACAAAAATTCAAAAGGTGAGAATCTACAGGGATTTGTGGAATATGCCAAAAATAGCCATCTGTGTTTTTCCAGAATAATTTATGTTCCTAACTTCAACCAAATCATCAGTTATACAGTCATTCCGACGTGATTGGACAACAAACATCCAATCTCATACTTTCTAATATTAGTACCACATTGATGCTAACGTGCGGTATTTGTAATAGCTTATTAGAATATTTTTTCCGACTTCAAAACAGGAGGAGTTTCTCTCAAAAAAAGTTCAAAAGGTTTTGAGTTCTCGAAAACATAGTATCTGAACAAACAACTACATTGTTCAGATAAATGCTTCTTATTAAATTTGGTCAAGTGTCATAAATTAATATTAAATTGACGTATGTTTTTCTTCTTAGGGTTCCGTACCTAAAGGATAAAAACGGGAACTGATAATTGAGACGTCCCTGTCCGTTTCTCCGTCTGTCACCAGGCTATGTCTCAAGAACCGTGATAGCTAGACAGTTGAAATTTTCACAGATGATGTGTTTCTGTTGCTGCTATAAAACTAATACTAAAAATAAAATAAAATAATTATTTAAGTGACCATACAACAAACTTGATTTTTTTTTACCGTTTCTTGCTCGATACTTATAACGGTGACAGGCAGACGCTTTAACTATTCTCAGAATACTTAGTTTTATGTTCTCTTTAAATAATATATTAGTTAAAATAACATAAAGAATAATTAAGGGCGTGTGGGCCGTAATTTTGATTTTTTTAAACAACTTTAAGGCCTTTAAAATAGTGTATTAAACTCTGAAAAAAATATATGTAATAGTTAAGGATCTAATCTAGTGCAATTCGCAGTAATGCATTTTACTTTATGAATTTTACTCGATAGAAAAAAATCCCAAAGTTACCCCTTTTCAAAAAGTTTTTTCAAGTTTATGACTAAACTAATTAATTTTTTTACTAAATTTTTATACTCAACGAAAGCCACTAAAAAGTTATAGATGCATTCGCAGAGTTTGACTTGATCTAAAGTATCAGTTATTCACTATGTTCTAATATCTACCATATATATAGCGCGCCGTTCGGCAGGCCTGATCAGTCGCGTTTCGGCGCTCACGGACGACGGGCCTGTGCTTGATTTTGCAATTTTGACAACCAATAAATTTTAAATATTACGATCATAGTGCCACAGTATAACAATATCAGTAGGTATTACTAGAGAAGCACGCTATGATGTTGATTTTTGATACCGTTTTCATTGGGAATTGCAAATAGACGCTGATACTAATTAGTACGCTGTTTATTTTATGTTGTAGACCAAAAGGGGAGTCTCAAAAAACTGACGTCGATACCACATCAGTAAAAAATTCAATGCGGATTCAATGGAAAATAGATAAGTATCGTTACGTTTATCGTTAAATCAGAGATCGGGATAAGGAAATAATGAGAGGGGAGAAATCCCCTGCGTAAATCCTGCGTAAAGTTAGGTATCATTTATGATACCTAACTTGGAGATGCATTTATATGCCATTTAGGTAAATTCTTTGGTAGTAAGGTACTTAGTACTTGGAAGAAAAGTCCTCACATACAGATTTTACCACTTTGAAAGAGACTTTCGTGCAAACTATTCAGTTAAGAAAAAAAATGTTAGGAACTTCAATACAATTTTGAACACCTTTCCATAGATACACGAATGGTTTTGTTAGAATTTTTTTTTTCCAAGTTTGTGACACCACCAAAATTTAATGTTTTTTTTTTGTATGAAAATGTTAATATTGTCTATAGAAATTTAGACATTCGACCAAATTTGATAAGAAGCCTTTTAGGCAGTAAAATTACTCAAAGAATTAAACTCTGCACTAAATTTCCGATTCGTATTTTTTGTATAAGGTTTAGAATCATTTCCTGAGCATTATTAAATCACAAAATAATAACAAATCCAGGTGGAGCTTCAAGCGCCAGCTCGAAAAAAAATTTTTGGCTGATATTCTGAAAAAGTTATAAAGCATATTATTGCTGTTGAAAATAAAATTTCCCATTTTGTGTTGCCAGTAAACTTTTTTTAGAACTTACCGATTACGATTTATTATGTCAAATTTGATGATAACAATGTAAAAATAATAAGATGTGAATTCTGTTCCCAGTAGCATAAACATGTCCCTTTTTACCGGAATGAAAGAAGGGTTATGTTTTTCGCGCGTATCTTTTATGTTTGTAAATCTTTTATTTCCACATATATTATCTTCCAAACGACTGGATGGATTTTGGTAACTAAGATATTCTAAGATTAGTCTGACTCGCCAAAGTGTCCTTAGATAGTAGGTAATATTTTTTTTCGTGTAGATTTTTTTGCTGTCGGGGTTTTTAAATTAAAGTTTTCTATCATATTGCTCGTTGCTCGAATAAACAGCACCGTTCATCATCATGACTGAAGAGTTGAACGGAGAGTTTGGTCTCCACTTTTGTAATAAGAACAACTAAGCTGTGAAACGCATTGCCAGAGTGGGTTTTTGTCGAAGGTTCGAACATTGGGGTTACGAGGTACACTGTGCTTGTTTCTATTAGAGAAACAAGTTCCATCGTAGACCACTACATCCACCATTATCGGCATCATCGCAATCGTATCATTAAATGGGTTATAAATCATAAACGGTAAGTTTTACAAAAAAAGTTTACTAGCAACAAAAGATTTTTTTTTTTTGATTGAACAATATTTTATTTTCTACAATTATTGTCAAAATATATAGTTTCCAAAATATCGGCTAAAATAGTTTTTTTTCAATTGGCGTTTGAAGCTCTACCTGGATCTGTGAGCATTTTGTAATTTTATGCTCAGTAAGTGATCTTTACCTCATAGAAAAAAAATGGATTAGAAATTTAGTGCAAAATTGACCAAAAAACCTTCTATTTTTACTGGCCTTTCATTACGTTTCAGCACATTTTTTAAAATTTTTGACGAACTTGTGAATTCTCAGGAAACAGTTTAAAAAGATGCATGAAATTGGAAAAGCTTTTCTCAACTTATAGTGTGACCAAAAAGAAAAGGTTGAGTTTTGTATATCTACGAGTATAGATAAATTTAATATTTCTTCGTTTCACTTCACAATTCACAAAATTGTTATCACTAGTATAAACAGTATAAACAAATATTGAACAAAAAATGAGTTTAAATTACACAGTCCAATATTTTAACGTTATTTCTGCACTGTGGCACCGATTCCGCGGTCGGTGACGGTCGCGAGAACAAGACAGCGTTGAATGCCTAATTTGACAGAACTACCTGGCCTTAAGGGGACTCCCATACGGTAAAAGAGGTTTTCGCCGTTAATTTGGTGGTACGGAACCCTTCGTGCGCGAGTCGTGGCCGGTTTTTATTTCTGAGTTTTTTTGTTAAATTTTAATATTACTGATGGTAATATTACTATTTTAATATTACTTATTATAGTGGGACCATAGAGGACAAATAACTAAAGTACTTAAATGTACTCAATGATCGCACATAAACAATTTCTTAGAACTTCTAATATCACAAAAAGCTTATTTTGCTCGTAAACGTTGTGTTTTCGTTTTGTTTGTTAATATGATTCAATTTCCCGAATAAATTAATGTTTACTCTCGTGTAACTAGACACGTGTAACGTTACTGGAACATTTCACACGGAATATCTTTTTCATGTTAAAAATAATAAGCAGAACGAAATCCAATTTTTTTTTTTATAATTTTAATTTAGAGTGACGAGACGAGCTGGACATGTGCCTGATGGTAAACAAAATGCCAGCCACATAACAGCACAGTGACACGCAGCTATTGGAACATGAAGAGTCCAAATAATTACCTAGCACTGCACTGCGCTCGTTACCCAGACATTAAGATATTATATCTCTAAGCCCTGTAATTTCTCTGGTAACGTTGCCCTTCAAACTGGAACACAGTAATGTTTGCACATTACTGCTTGGCGGTTGATTTATCATCCGGCATGGGATTATGTTTGGCTATCAGCTTCGAAGAATCACTCTAGTGTTACCATGAGGAATGTTTTGGGATTTGTATGTAAATTAAACTATGTTGTAGTAAGTAACTATGCTGTAAGTGGAAATTATGTACTGAAGTTCGCCAAACAAAACGATTCGGTTTTTTCTCCTTACAAAATAGAATAATGGTTATTTGAAAAAAAGTATTTGCTTGATTAAATCCTTATACATGTTCAAATTATCATACTTATTTTTAAGAATCTATCTTCGGTATTTATTTAGTAATCATCGTTTGATTGAAAAAATAAAGGTAGCTTTGCGATTTTTTTCTATCGGGGAAATTTTATGAAAACGTGTTTTCGAAGAGCAGTTGTGGAACGCACTGGATTTCACAACACAGGGCCTCCCCTAGTGTGGAATCCAGGACTCACATAAACTTATGTTGCATTATTTTAACCACATTATTTTTGTAATTACTGTATTTTTTTGCTCAAATAAAGTATTTTATTATTATAATTTAACTAACTGTCGAGTATATCCTGAACTTTATTATACATGAATTTCAAAATTAAATATTCTGTAGTTTCGTTAATATTGGTTTTGGCGCAATTTAACATTACACTATCTGAAGTACCACGCAGTCTTAAATGGCATGGAGTTTGTACCTCTATTATAATAATAGCTTAAAATTGTGTAGTGAAAGATCACACAAACCATCGTAATCCTTTTAATAATGGTCAGAGACCTATGCACTTGCGCTGAACCCTGACAACTGATAGGGCTCACTATCATTCGTCTTGCTTTTTTCTTTTCATTTTTTTTTTCTATGATGATGTGGAATTCTTATTGTGATTTTGTTTTCATAAGAAAGGTTCTTTCCGCCAAAGAAAACATGCAATATTCTATATATATTTAGGTGACGATTGGAGTGGAGTTCGGTATTATTTTGAGCTTTCCGTATTCAAATTACTTCGTGGAGTTGTGCTGTGAGGAAGATTTATTCAAAGAGTTTACATAAATATATTACGTATAGAGTTAAAACAAACGTTTTGCACCGAAGCACGGGTCTGATCACTCTTGTGGAAGTATCATACTTTTGTTGCGGCACATCACTCTGTTGCCGTAGCTAACATACACCTCATCTTTTTTTTTGTTTAAATTAGCCACTTCACAGGTCTCGGGGTCCGTGATCTTTGTGTGTAGAGAAGCAGAGGAAAATAGGGGAGAGTTGGGTACATTTAAAATCTAATTCTAGTGCTCGTCTGTAGAGCCGATCACTACCGGTTGGGATTCCGCTGGTAATCGACTCGACATCAAGTGTTTGCCTAATTGCCTTTTGTC
Organism: Ectropis grisescens; assembly: GCA_017562165.1. NCBI lineage: Eukaryota > Metazoa > Arthropoda > Insecta > Lepidoptera > Geometridae > Ectropis > Ectropis grisescens. Next base: position 12,449,492 of record CM029797.1, read on the forward strand.
ATTTGCCTAAGCCGCCCCCTCCCAGCCTAGAGCCTCCACAACGCCATCATTTCTGTCTCTTTCGTTTCTATCGTTTCTGTAGGTTGAAATCTCGGATGGTCTTCGGTGATGCAGCCAACGCTCACCGCACGAACCGGCCGATGGCGTCGTCGGTGTCGTCAGCGTAGTATGTGAAGGTCCCCGTGTGCCGTGAGATTGCAACTACCGCATGGGGCACGCTCTCGTGCAGCTTCATATTTGCCTTGGTTTTGATTGCGATTACCGACTCGTATGTTAGTCCCTGAGCTTCATGGATGGTAAACATGCGTGATCCGGTGCCTGACCCATAACACTGGTTTGTCAGGGTCTCCTTCTCTTCTTGAGTGTGAACTAAAAAGAGGGTGTTTGGTAGGGTATTGGGTATTTGCGCTCCCTTATACCTTTTCTGCTCTAGGGACTTTACACGGGACGCTGAGGAGTACATACCGGAGTATATTTCCCTCAGTGCATATGCACGTACACCTCATCTGGTAACGATTAGTACAATGGAACCGTGCGGAAAACCCTAATCTATTTACTTATTCTTTATCTAAGGTTATATCTCCAACAGCTTACTACGCGTATTTGGTTTGGTACTACAAAGAAAAATAATAAAACTTCAATGAAAAAAGAGAAAAACTAGTTCATAACCCATCTATCATTGCCATATTCATACGCAATGCTAACCTTACAGTAACCCGCAATAAACACAGGTAACATGAGCCAAAAAAATCACCCCATAACTTGGGTAGAAAGAAGGCAACCCCAAAAGGATATATTTCATTCTCGTTTTTCAGCATGGTTGTGATAAAGGGACGCAGAAAGGGTATAATAAGGATTTAAGGTACAAAAAGTATTTTTCGTCACTAGGCCCTCATGGTTTGAGTAAACCGACGATTTTATGGTTTACATTTCGGAAAGTGTGCATCTGATCTGCATGATCTAGTATCACCTTGCCCTTTATTGTAACGGGTTGCTTGTACCATGAAATAGGGATATCGTTTCATGGTTAACGTAACAAAGACTCGAACGAAGAGGTTTGATTTAATTTTCGTGTTAAGAATGTCAATGGAATGCGTTACCTGATTGGGTTTCCCCAGATATTTACAATTTTAATGTAATAAAATCAATGGCGAATCCCATTTTATTAAGGTAAACACGCTCTATCGTAGACCGCAATGTCACTTAAGATCAGTTAAGATGGCGGACAGGTTATAAAAAACAAAAATGTTTAAAATAACGTACGAGCGAGATGACACGAGTGCAAGTTAGTAGTGAAACTTATTGTAGTACCTGAATTTGTTTATGGTTATATTAATAAATAAGTAAACATCAGTCAGCAACTAATTAGAGATTAGTCGGTCCACACTTACACGGAGCTAAAAATAAATCAGTTTACTCAGATCCGTCTTGTGCAACGCAATCTTCCAAAAAATATAAATGCCGACAACAGATGACGATGATAATGAAACAACCAAATACAGAAACATCAAAATATCTAAAAAAACACATTAGCAGGACAACACCCTTTTGTTTTAGAGTATCTTTTCCGTGTCCACCGGTACTTTATCCTCGTTTTTCAACGGGTAATCATATACGGGATTTTGTTTCGGTGTGAAATATTCCAAGCGTTAAGTTTTTAGTATATTGCACCTGGGTATATTGGCGACGGCCCATCTGTCATGAGATGTATTACGTGTCACCATGGCGATATACGTTTACAATTTTATAGGGGAAAATTGTCGTTGTGACTCAATTTAAAATATATTTGTAAATAAAGTATCTTTAGTCAAAAGCTATCGTTAAATGCGCAAATGTCGATGTTTGTTGAAATCACGTCGGAACGTCTAAAGGGTTTGAAATTTTGAACACAATTATTTTTATTATTCTCTGGAATAGCATATAGGTTACGTTATAAAAAGGAACAATTACGGAAACGGAAACTGCGTGAGGAACCTTGGAACGCTGCTAGTAATTTATCAAAAGTCAACTAACAAACGAATCGGTACAAATAATAAAATAGTTAATGAATTTGACTATATTATGTCGAACGAACCTGCGTTAAACGTATCAAGTATGCAGCATTTTCCCCCTCTACCGACAAGGAAATATTTTGATATGTCTGCCACAGAAGTCGGCTCAGTTCCGAAACAAAGAGTTTTGTCTCTGTGCCCCACGGCCACCACCCGCTGGCTGGGTGGGAGATGACAAGATATTTGTAAATTCAACGTTTAAATTCGAATAAATGAAATATATATTGAGCGTTGGGTATGAATTTGTTTGTAAGAAGATAGGGAAAATGTTTCTGGCTCCTGCTAGTTTAAAACCTTTTTTTTACGGCCTAGTGTGGTAAGTAAGCCTCTTCCCTCAATTTTGGTTGCAAAGAGTGATATCTGTCATCACATACGTGATACTAGTGAACAGGTACTAATTGCAAATGTTAAAGTTCTTGCTGCTTAAGTACGTAATTTACATAAATATTAAAACGAGGTCTAGAAATAAAGGTTTCCTTCAAAAATTTTGTATCACGTAAATTTAATTTGCAAATAATTATTATTGATCTTCTTGTCTGTGGTGGCAAAAGTTATAAAGAAATGAAAAAGAAACGAATGCAACGATAAATATTATTATAGTAGTCGTAATAGAAATACTTGAATATCGTGAATAGAATAAAAAAATGGTATTCGTGAGGATTGTCTATAGAAATGAAGTCAAAGTCAAAGTCAAAGTAAAAAAACTGAAACTTATAACTTAGAACTTTAGTATTAAACATCACTAATGTTCCAAAATATATCACTTGTTTAGCTGCTAATGCGAATGTCGATGACGAGAACTCTCAATGATACCCGTCCAAAAAGCATACTACGAGTACATCCGACTTTGCTGCTCTGCCGCAACTACAGCGTTTTTTTTTTATTTAAATTAGCCACTCCACAAACTCCGGGGTCCGTGATCTTTGTCATTACAATTATCGTTTTTTACACATATCTTGGATAAGGAGAAGAAGAGGAAAATAGGAGGGAGTTGGGTACATTTAAAATCTAATTCTAGTGCTCGTCTGTAGAGCCGATCACTACCGGTTAGGATTCCGCTAGTAATCGACTCGACATCGAGTGTTTGCCTTGTCATTTGCCTAAGCTGCCTCCTCCCGGCCCAGAGCCTCCACAACGGCCGCATTTCTGTCCCTGATGGCCATCTGTAGGTTAAAATCGCGGATGGTCTTCGGTGATGCAGCCCACGCTCGCCGCACGAACCGACCGATGGCGTCGTCGGTGTCGTCAGCGTAATAAGTGAAGGTCCCCGTGTGCCGTGAGATTGCCACTACCGCATGGGGCACGCTCTCGTGCAGCTTCATGTTTGCCTTGGTTTTGATTACGATTACCGACTCGTATGTTAGTCCTTGAGCTTCATGGATAGTAAGGATGCGTGACCCGGTGCCTGATCCATAACCCTGGTTTGTCAGGGTCTCCTTCTCCTCTTGAGTGTGAACTAAGAAGAGGGTATTTGGTAGGGTGTTGGGTATTTGCTATATCTTCTCTGTTCTAGGGACTTTATACGGGACGCTGAAGAGTACATACCGGAGTATATTTCCCTCAGTGCATATGCGACGTCCATTGGGTTTCGATGTGTGCAGAGCAACTCCTGGCTGATCTTTGTTACCAGGTTCGGGCGATGATACCTCATTTCGAAAGAGATTTTCCCTGTCGATATAAGGCAACTGATTGACGTCTCCAATGAGGACAATTTCACCAACACCAGACAGCCTTGAAGCCATCACAATGGCTCCAAAATGGTTCATGAGAGCTTCGTCCACCATGAGGCGACTGAAACTTTCTCTACCGAAACCATTTACCAGAGCAGAAGCCATGGTTCGCACTCTGGTTTTGACCAGGTTTTCGATTCGGTGCGAGAGCTTTTCTCTTAGATCTTTTGCTGCCTCAGTTGTTGTAGTGATGATGGCGTCCTTGTCCACGTCGAAGTGTCTAATCACCCATGTTGTTTTTCCACATCCTGGAACTCCGTTGACCCACTGTATTCTCGGTACCTCCCAAATTTCCCAATCTGCTTTGACGTTTCCGTTCCCTTCGATGGTCTTGGCCATCTCTAGGATCTTATCGTCCAGCATAATCTTGGTGCATCGGGCAGTAACTACAATTGGGTCGTTTGGTGGTGTCGCATAAACAGGCACTCCCGCGCGCTCTGTCTCTCTCTCGTTCAGTGTCACGAAGCCATTTTCTGCACTGTAAGCTGCCATATACTGTCCTGTCATGGTTCCCTTGATGACCCGGGAAGTGACATTATTGTAAATGGCTGCTTCGGCCTCCTCGAGTTTAGCCTTTAAAAGGCTTTCACTTCCTAGCCTATAGGACTGCATGATGTTTTCGCAGGTCTTGAGGTTGACTTGTCGTGTCAACTACAGCGTTATGCCGATGTGGTGCTACGTTAGCGTGTTGATGACGCGAGCCTGTTATAAGTTTTCCCTTGCAAAAACTTGCAAAAAGAGCCCGAGACGGTTAAAGAAATGTTTTTTTAAACAACACGTTATTATAGTTTAATATAGGTAAGAATATTATTAAGTTGACTATAACAATTATATACCTAATTGAATCATATATTTTTTTGTATCTCTGTTTGACATTGATATTTATTTGCTTGTATGACATTCGTGCTAAACCTAAACGAACTACACTAATGTCAATCTTTATATATACACAAATACACGTGATGTTTACTTATAGTTTTATGACATGTAACAACACCGTTATGAATAAAAAGCTATGACTATGACTATACCAAAGAACATCCTTATTGCTATGACTTGCTATGACACGTAATGCGATCCTTGTAAATATTAGTACAGGTCTCGGGCGAGATAAAAATAGTTGAAGCATATTACGCGAAGATGATGAACGATCGTGTAAATAACAGCTTTCAGTCTCACCGTAATCGATACAGCACTATGGTCATATTACTTGTACTATCAGAATCAGTATTTTTTGTCGTCTGAGAAGAAATGATCTAGAATTAAGATTGGGGAATCAGAATTTTCAGCTTTAACTTATACACATTGTCATGCTTGTATAGATTTGAATAACTGTTTTCTTAAATAAGTATTATTATTTTTGTAAGCCCTTTTGTTCTGAATTGGTTTCTTTGAAGTTTTGTCTGTTAAAGTATGTTCTTAAATTCAGCGTGGATCTTGGCAAAGGCTTTATTTAATTAACATCAATGGAGGTTCTCAATTTGGTTGTATGAATATATATTTTTTGTATATATGTTCATATGTTACGCGATAGCTCCGATAATTGTGAGTCAATTTTAATGATTCTTGTTCGTTGGGTAGAAAATGCTTCAGAGGTAGCCTATCTATGGATCGACTATTAAAATTTTATCGAAATCGGCGTGAAAGTTTTGAAAATATCAACAAAAAAATAAAATTTGCTTTTGTTTACGACGTACGACGACGTACGACGACGACGTACTCGGAATACTCGCTTTTTATGAAATTTTGTCAAGCATGGATCCGTAATTAATTCTAAATTGAAGTTCGTTTTTATTTTTTCAGAATAAAGTAAATTATTGGGTGCTTCCACTGTGCTCTATCGCAGGTCCTACAGTTTTTCTATCCTTCAGTCAGCCCCAACGTAAGTTTTACCTCATCCTTCCATTTTTTTAGTTGGTTTCCCTGATTTACCTGCTATTTATATTATGCTGGCATAAACAATTAAGTAGCTAAACCACTCTTCGAATTTCTATATCTTTTGTATAAAATAGAGTGATAGGTTGAGCAAGACATGCTCCTGATGGGAAGCTCACGATGCTTGCTCATTATGTCACACACGTAAATAATTCAAATACGTATGTATTCTATTACCTAGTGGTCAATCACGACGTAACATATGTACGGATCGGGCTGAAATTTAGGACACAGATTATAGTAAAAAAACATTTAGACTTTTTATTGCGAGAAAACAACTACGGAACTACGCGAGTAAAATCGCGAAGCGATACTATACAAAAAGTATGAAATGTGAATCACACAAATATTTATTCTGCATGGGACTCAATACCATGACCTCCGGCCAATGTCGAAAAGGATTCTATAATTATAAATAAACAAGGCCGAGGACGAAGCCGAAGTGAAATGATCAATTCAGTTCTATAACAAGTCATGATAAAGCTATTATCGTCCCCAGCTGAACATAGGCCTTACTCGATGTACGTTTTCGAATCAAAATGAATTAATTTTGGTAGGGGAGCCTACGATGCTGTATGGGGATTTACTCGAGAGGATTTACAGATAGCGGATATAGAGTTTATGTAAAATCGGCTTTATCGATGAGTTTTTGTTTCATCGGTTTGTGGAAATCGTCAGACTAAATAATCTTCATTATCCTTGAATTATTTCTTTAAAAATATTAGTCATGCTCGAGAATATCAAGATAACGTTTTTTTACAACATTGCAGGCCTCCCCTTTCTTTAAGTCACTGAAATTGTCAGGTTAATGGAATATACACTTTTTAGCTTGGCATTAACTCACCCTACCTTAATCGGACACGCTTGAGAATGTCTAATGAAATTTTTTTTTTGATTCTTGACGGGTGGTATAATTTATGTAGCACATAATAGCTGGAGGTACTAAACCGGGTACAAGGTATATTAATCCACACTGGAGTAAGTCCCGAAATCCCCGCATGGGCTCCCCTACTATTTTACCGCTTCTCGCCATTGCAAATCGTCGCGCCTAACTATATCAGTTCGTTACTTAGAGAGGTCCCCGGATCCCAAACAAATATACTCGGCCGATATTGATAGAATTTTCAGGTCAATGAGTACCTGAGCTGAGGGAAGGAGGTCGATTTGCAATCACCATTTTATTTGATCAAGTTTGAAGGATCATTGGTCATTATCACATCTCTGAGAGGTTTTTAAGAAGTGGTGTAGATATTTTTCTGTGCGGTATGACTTTCACTATACAATAATTGGTAGTTACCAAAGAGGATACACTTTATCTAAGGTAGGTGCCGTTTTTTTAATTTAGCCACTCCACCGGCTCTGGGTTCCGTGATCTTTGCCATTATTACCTACCTATTTATAAATATTTTTACATATTTCTTGGATTAGGTAGGTGCCTTCCTGGCCTAATTATTAAGATTAGGCACTAATATATTTTCATAAATTTGTATTTTACACCCACTAGATATTAAGATGCCTACGTAGAAGTCGAAGTAATATTTTTGTGTTACTAATTTTAAGCTTTTGCTCGCTTATACACATGAAACATAAAGTATATTACCGAGAAATAAAATTCTTTAACTAGAAACATAGTGCAAAAGCTACAGTCTATAAGTAGTGTATAGTTTGAAAGCGCACACAAAATGCACGACTTTTCAGTGTAAAATGTTTCATATATTTTTCTTACAATAACGTATGAACATGATAACAGTCGACAAGTCACTTGTAGGAGAGAAAGAAAAACAGACAAAACGTGGACTCACATCGTGAAACGCTCGCTGCGTCTTTTACCGCACAACCACAACATATGCTTGTGTCGAAAAATAAACTAAATTTTGAAACTATCATAATTTAAACTTAATTTTTATAGGTACCTACACACTTAACCGCCATCTCGCCTGATGTTAAGCGATGATGCGGTCTACAATGGAGCGTGTTTTTTTTTTTTTTTTTTTTTTAAATATAGAGTGACGAGACGATCAGGTCATGTGCCTGATGGTAAGCAACATGCCTGACACATAACAGCACAGTGACACACAGCTATTGGAACATGAAGAGTCCAAATCATTACCTAGCACTGCACTGCGCTCGTCACCCAGAGATCTAAGATCTTATATCTCTAAGCCCTGTAATTTCTCTGGAAACATTACCCTTCAAACCGGAACACAGTGTTTACCGTGATGAAACCGAATTCTCGAGTTAAAGACACAGAGATTGCAACCGTCGGGAAAACCCACTCAGGCAACGCAATCCACAGCTGATCTTATCCGAAAAGTAGAGTAAAACCTCTTCGTTCATGTCTTTGGAACATCAACCATGAAACGATGTCGCTTTTTCGAGCTACGAGCATTTCATTTTTAGCGACCTCTTGACTAACGTTAGCACTTTTGACTACATTTGAGTACTTTTCTAATTGCTTATTAGCGACCCTCTTGACTATTGTTCCTACCCTTAGATAAAGAAGAAGTAAATAGATCAGGTTTTTCCGCACGGTTCCTTTGTACCAATGGTAAGCAGGTGAGGTGTATGTTAGCTATGGCAACAGAGTGATGTGGCGCGACAAAAGTATGACACTTCCACGAGAGCGACAAGGCAAGGGCGATCAGTGTAAAGCGTTTGTTCTAACTCAATCCGTAGTAAATGTAAACTCTTTGTTCCTACCTTCTTCGGTTGGGTCGGCTACCGGCTCGGCTCGAGGCTTTTGGATTCGAGAGAAATGCCAAATGACTTCATAGAAGATCCACATACATAACATACACAACAACATTCATAGATCAAACCTTCGATTCTCTTTTTCAAGAAAATCATTGAAGTCCAACCATGCAAAGTAACAAATTCATTAGTTCATGTCAGTTTAAATGGAGATTTGACGTAATTTTTAAATAATTTATTATAAACACAGTACCAAAATTTATTTATTCACCATATTTTCTTTTCCATAAAGAGTTCAAGGCTTCAGATGATCTCTTTTTTTTTACTATAATATGTTCGCACTTGACCACCATCTCGCCTGATGTTAAGCGATGATGAGACTACGATGGAGCATGCTTACCTAGAAAAAAACCGATTCACTCTCGATTTGAGGACACCAAGATTGTAACCATCAGGGAAAACCCACTCAGGCAACGCATTCCACAACATAGACGTTCTTATCACAAACGTGGAGTCAAATTTCTTCGTTCGCGTTTTTGGAACATCAACCATGAAACGATGTCGCCCTTTTGTGGAACGAGAAGTCCGATAGAAGAAAGGGCAAGGTGGTATTAGTACAAGTTCTCTACTCTCTACCGACCTATGGGTTAGAGCAGAAGGCATTGGGCCCTATCAATCTAAAATACTATGAGTAATTACTATATTTTTGCACATACGTACACACGTACAGTCTCTACGCATATTAATTATGCACTAGTAGCATCTCGCGGCACCACTCGCTTTATTCGCAATCCCTTTCTTTTTCTGGGATTAAAAGTGTAATAAAATTTCTTTGTGTTATTTCAGACAGACAATTTTTTTTAAATAATGAGTGACGAGACGAGCAAGACATGTGCCTGATGGTAAGCAACATGCCGGACACATAACAGCACAGTGACACGCAGCTATTGGAACATGAAGAGTCCAAATCATTACCTAGCACTACACTGCGCTCGGCACCCAGAGATCCAAGATGTTATATCCTTATATCTCTAAGCTCCGTAATTTCTTTGGAAACATTGCCCTTACAACATTACATTCTATCTACGTATCAAATTTCATCCAGATTCTTTCAGTATTTTTAGCTTGAAAAAGTTTCAAACGTCTATACACTCACAAAGTTTAATATTTTGAATAATAGTAGCAATTATCAATATACTACTAGGATTACACAAAGTCGATAGTGGCGCTACTCTTCAAATCCAATCATATATAGCGTTTTCTCTAGAGCTGAGCGCTCCATTTTATATGCGAAGGGGGATACTTGAAGACAAATGTTATACGAATTGTTTGCAATGTCTGTTGTTTTCTTCTGCTTATAAATGTGTATTCGGATTTGAAATTATAAACAGAACCTTATTAGCATGGCTTTGAGCTTTTTTTTGCCAGTTCAGTGAAGAAAGACAAAATAAATTGTACGTTGTAGCGTTATACCATATATCTGACTTGTTTTTTATTAACATGGGATAAGAATTTTTAAGAATAGATTGCTCTAAGTAATAAGGCCGCCATTTGTGGAGCTAGTTCATAAGTGTTCTACTGTAATATTTCTGTTTTTGTGTTACAATAAAGAGTTATCTATCTATATATCTACCTGCAGCGGCGTGATAGGACACCAAACATACAAGCTTTGGCATTTATAACATATCATTTATTATAAAAAAATAGATGCTCTTCAGACTCCGGGGTTCGTGACTTTTTGATTGACACAATTGACATTTCTTTGTCAATTGTGTGTAAACCCTATTTTTATAATCGTAATTTTTGTATTTAATGTGGATCGATGCCACTAGTGTTTACATTACTAGTGTTTATAAAAATACTAATAGTGTTGATGAAAACTATAGATAGTTTTGAAGCAAGTTTTTAATACTTGTAAGTAGGTATAGTGGAGCTTAAAAAAGTAGGCGAGTTCTTTTGAGAGATCTAAACGTTTAAATTAACCTCATGTTATCTGGTCGAGTCAGTAGTGACATTGTCGAAGTTTTATACGGTGCTAATTTGTGCGTACATACTTACCCAAAAAAGATGTTGGGATCAGGCCAATCGCTGTTGGCACCACAAATACTGGCCTTGCTGCCAAGGTGGTTGTAGGTATAAAACGTTGCTCTTTCGAGCTCCCTGTCCCAAAAAACTTGATTTTGGTTCTCTGGGTGGACGTGAGGCTGCTATTCATTCTGTCCTGACTTGCTTTGTCCAAAATTGGGGAGAGAGGTGTTAAAGGTGGACGTCAAAAATGCCTTTAATTTGGTTGATCGTGGAGCGCCGTTGTCCGAAGTGAAGAATAAAATTCCTGACCTCTACAATTTTCTTTGGCAATGTTATGGCGAACCCACAAAATTATCAAAACAATCCTCAAGTTCAAGGTTCAAGTTTGATAGCCAACGGAAGATAGCATAGGAATGCTACCTTCTGTTGGCTATCAACTTGAACCTTCGGCCATGCGACCTTCGCCCTGGCCATTTGCTCTATCATTTAACGTCTCCAGTACAATTTGAACGTTTGGTACTTGAACGATGGAACTTTGGGTGGCGATGTGAATAGTGTTTAACTGATTTACAAAAACTCTTAGAAGATTTTCGTTGGTTTGTATCAACATTTTTAAAAAGGTGAACTTTTCGTTTGCGATACGTTAATAATAGTCAAAATTTCACAAGAAGCTCCGATAGAATACTCAAAATAAATACACACATGTCTTTTACTATTCGGGGTTGTCTTTTTATTGCGAATTTTCTGTACTAATATTCGAATTTTTAGTTGCATGCAAAATCAAAATTCTTAACTTCATAGGATGGAAATAGTAATAACAAGAAATCCTTGCATAATATATAATCGGTGTAATAATAAATTATTTTAACATTAAAATATATGTGTTTATTATACGCGAATATTTCCGAAGCTAAGACAACAATAGTGGGATTTTTTTCTTAAGACTGGGAACATTACACGCACACCAACGTGAGTAATTTGACAACGTCGGTGAGAGCTGTCACGCATACATACCTAATGACTGGCCTCACAGTGTCGTTCACGAAGGTTTCATCTGTTTAGAAATCTGTGATTTTTGTCTTCCGAATATTTTAATTTTTCACAATGGACATGGATACTAATACTGACAACATAAAATACATAAAAACGAATGGCGCAACAGCGCATCACTAGGGTGGTGTCGTATGGACTAGTGATTCCATACGACACCACCGATGGTGTCGAGTGGAAGGAAGGTCTTTTTTTGGGTTACTTGTTAGTCGAAAAAGTAACATTCGCTCTAAGCGATAAAGCCGACAATTAAATGCTAAGCTAGTATGTTTTTTTTATTATGTTTTCTGTTTTGTGGCTTTTAATAAAGAGTTGTTGTATTGTATTGTATCATTTTATGGTAGGCGTTTCAAATACTAGTCAAAGTCAAAGTCAAAGTTCTTTGTTGATAAATGTACAATTTACACGTCAATTTTATAAAAAAAAAACAAAATAAGAGCATACAAAGAGTATACATTTTTAAAGTATAAATTGAACTTTATATTGTACGATAATAGGTATCGTACCAATAAGTGTCAAAAATTAAAATATATGTACTTATTACAATTGTAATGAACAATGTAAATTTTTACAATTTTATTGTGAGCTATATAAAAACTCGCTGTAACTATAAAAAGTTTGATCGATAAGCCAGCTTTTTAATCGGTTTTTGAAGCTACCTGAACTCGGTGCTGATTTAACTATTTTAGGAAGAGTGTTATAAACTTCCGGTCCCATAATGTGAGTCAAATTTTCCGATCTCGCGAGAGAGGAGGTAAACTATATCCACGTTGGTGTGCGTGTAATGTTCCCAGTCTTAAGTTCCCAGTCTTTAAGAAAAAAGTCCCACTATTGTTGTCTTAAGCTTTGGAAATTTTCGTAGGTATAATAAAGCGTTACGTATAACTTTGAAACGCGACCTATTAATGTCAAACATTTCAAATTTTTTTCTCCTCGACGCCCATTGCTATTTTTCAGGGTTTTCAACTATTGATAATATGCATGTATTAAAACAGTTAATAGAAAAATCTCAAGAGTATGGGAAAGTTGTTTCTGACTCAATCAAACACAATCTGCTTTGGGAGGCTCTAATTCAACAAGGAGTGAGAAAGAAATACAGCTAACAGCACTGCACTTAGAATCCACAGGTAGATATAAAGATTGCATTCGGCAACTATAGTTTTCATCAACACTATTAGTATTTTTATTAACCCTAGTAACGGCGATGATTCACATTAAATAAAAAAATAACGATTATAAAAATAGAGCTTAAACATTAATTATACACTGTTCATCAATAATTTGGTCTACGAGTATCTTCAAAACAAAATTGAAATATGGTCTGATTTTCGGAGGTGTTGTGTTTGTCTAAATTATATAAATACCAGTAAAATATTCAAACTTTCCTATGGAATTTTTTTTTTATTTTGCAATGTTTGATGACACAAGACGGCATAATCTTAAACAAAACATAAAATCACACGGGACTTCCACGTTTGATAAGGCCGCACGTTCCATCTGCCTTTTGTTTTTCTGTGGTCTGACGACATGCCCACGATGGCGCGTATGCCACGTTTTTGGGCGCGGAAAGCACGCTCCCAGTCGGAACAAGGAGGTAGAACAAGGAGGTATAAGTCATCACTTAACATCAAGCAAAACGGTTATTCTGAGATCTGGCACACAGACTAAGTAGAGATACAAACTCAACTCAACTCTTGGTTTATGGCTTTTATTGTGGTTTAGCCTCACAATTTCGGCAATGTCAAGTATAAATATATATAATAAATAATCTAAATTTTTGAAGAAAAAATGGACGACCTCTGTAAAGGTTGATACCATCGCTTCTGGCAGCACGTTTTGGGTGGCATTTGAAGAAAGCTGAGTACTTGTTACATTTTTTTCCTGTTATACCGCAACACGAAAGCGTTTACATATACTACGTTTAGAGTTGGAACAAACGCTTTACACTGATCGCCCTTGCCTAGTCGCTCTCGTGGAAGTGTCATACTTTTGTCGCGGCACAGTACTTTGTCACCATAGCTAACATACACCTCACCTGCTTACGATTGGTACAAAGGAACCGTGCGGAAAACTGGATCTATTTACTTCTTCTTTATCTAAGGGTAGGCACAATAGTCAGGAGGGTCGCTACTATGTAATTAGAAAAGTACTCAAACGTAGTTAAAAGTGCTGACGTTAGTCAAGAGGTCGCTAAAAATGAAATGCTCGTAGCTCGAAAAAGCGACATCGTTTCATGGTTGATGTTCCAAAGACATGAACGAAGAGGTTTTACTCTATTTTTCGGATAAGATCGTCTAGGCTGTGGATTGCGTGGAGTAGAGGTAGGACTGGTTGGTGGGAAGTGGATTATAGTAAATAGGACAGATGTGTGACAAGCAAAGAGTTTACATTTACTACGTACAGAGTTGGCACAAACGCTTAACACCAAAAGCACGGGTCTGATCGCTCTTTTTTTAACTTTTATAGGTTTACACTTGACCGCCATCTCGCCTGATGTTAAACGATGATGTGGTCTACGATAGAGCGTGTTTACCTAGAAGAAACCGATTCACTCTCGATTTGAAGCCACAACGATTGTAACTATCGGGAAAAGCCCTCTCAGGCAACGTATTCCACAGCCTTGACGTTCTTATCACAAAACTAGCTGAACCCGCTACTTCGTTCGCGTAAGCAGATGTTACTGACTTATAGGTACATTAGTTGGAAGTATCGTAGGACAAAATATTTGGATAAGTAGTCATTGAAAACCCGAATGAATTTGTTTTTCCGCACAAAAATATATTTAATTTTATCATCTTTATTTTTCTTTGTTTAAGCAAAATCAAAAATACTTATTAAGGTTTCGTAGTATCGAACATAGCCGCAAGTGTTAAGTTTGTATGATTTTTACAGGATACATTATGAAAAGTCTGAAGCTGATGTGCATGATCTGATACCTACTTATCTCTTTTTATCCGCAAGCTGTTTTCTAACTGTTACCCGCTACTTCGCCCGCGTAAAATTATGAATGAAGTCTGTGTGGAATCAAAATGATTAAAATTTTGAGTTTTAATGTTACTCAAGCAAGTTGAACCCGTTAATTCTAGGTACCGAAAGGTACCTAGAATCTAAGTTCTAAGTCATATGTGTCATATGTCTACCAACCGACACTGGGCCAGCGTGGTGGATTATAGCCTTGTCTCTCTCCTTGCGAGAGAAGGTCCCGACGCCCAGCAGTAGGAACATTGAATGGGTTGTTTATGCTGCTACTTATTATGATGATATGTTTTCTCCAAAAGAACAAAAATCTACTTCAATGACAGGTAATTTAATTCTGTCATTCGACTCAATTTCATATGAAGCTATGATACAGATAAATCTGAGCTGATTTTAGTTTTTTGTTGATATATTAAAATCTACCTCCCTATTTTCGATATATGAGATCACCTCTGAAGTATTTTCAACCAAACAAAAACAGAAATTATGAAAATCAACTCACAATAGCGGAGTTATCGCGTAAAATAAAACACCAAATAAAAAAACATGCAACCCGATTGAGAACATCCTCCTTGTTTGAAGTCGGTTATAACCGAATGATGTTTGTTTTTCCACACAAAAATATATTTTTGACAATTCCTTTTTCATTCAAGACGACGCGACGCGATCACGTGGGCGGCACGTTCTAGAATCTAGATATTCTGTGGATCGTCTGTGATACACAGAATACTTAGAAGTTAGTATGTACCGAACGCGCCGCGCGTGTCGTTATTATTTTGTGTAATTTCCGAACCACCAGACCGACAATGTTTAAATTTTGACGGGACCATATTAAAAATGTGTTCTTTCTAACAAAAAAAGAATTAATGAAATTAAACAACGCAAACATGAGTTACAACCAAATACACATTCTGACTTTCACCCCCTTCCGCAAGAAACCCGTTCAGAATTTAGGGATCAGAACTAGCCTACAGCATTCTCCTTAGTATAAACTAAAGTCATGCCAAGTCTTAGCTGAATTGAATCAGTAGTTTCGGCGTGATGCGTGATCCCTATACAGAAAGACGGACAGACAGACAGACAGACATGAAAGAAAAAAAATGCAGTTTCGCCATAAGTATCGACTATGGAGTGCTCCAAAAAAATTTTTTACAAAATATCTTCAATGTACAGAATTCGACCCGTTACAGTTTTATTATAAGTATAGATTAGAGTCAAATCTCTTCGTCTTACCTTGTCGCTCTTGTGGAAGTGTCATACTTTTGTCGCGGCACACTCTGATGCCATAGCAAGTATGCACGTCATTTCCTTACGATTGGTACAAAGGTACCGTGCGGGATACCCTAATCTATTTACTTATTCTGTATCTAAGGTGACAAGTCTCTCTGAGTCTCTCAAGTTCTCTCGGATTAGGTGCTCAAGTAAATCTTATTTAATAAAAAAATCTTTAAGTTTAGTTCAACCCTTTTTACGTTTGTGCTCTTATCTCAAATGCCCGGATTGCAAAGATTGATGGTAGCGCGAGTTTGTTCCGTTCGTTAGGCTGTCGGTGCAACTGAAGTGATTGATAGAGGAAAACCCGGGCAATACTTACAGAACTGCTAATATTAGCTACTGAGTAGGCAGCCACTTTGTTTAACTGAGTCGCACAGAAATTGTTTTGGAAAAGGATATTAACTGCCGTATATTATTGACTGGTCTCGTGTTTCAGCCTTCAGTGCTGCTTACTTGATTATTGGGTTCATTACAGACCAAAACATTTGTGTTATGAATATTTGTTCTATTTTTTAACCCCCGACCAAAAAAGGGGTGTTATAAGTTTGACGTCGATGTTTGTCTGTCTGTATTTCTGTATGTCTGTCTGTCTGTGTGTGTGTCTGTCTGTGGCACCGTAGAGCTCAAACGGATGTGCCGATTTCGCTGCGTTTTTTTTATTTGAAAGTTGATATCCGTGCTAGGTGTTCTTAGCTATATTTGGTTAATATCGATTCAAGATGGCCGCCTCCACAAAATGGCGGACAAAATATTTCTTCACAACTTACTTCAATATGGGTATCAAATGAAAGGATTGACTAGTAGAACACCATACATTATAAAAAAAATCAAATTCAAGATGCCGCCACCACAAAATGGCGAATTATGTTATTTTTTTCACTACTACCTCAATATGTATCAAACGAAAGGGCTTGACTAGTAGAATACTTTGCACTATGACAAATTTCAAATCCAAGATGGCCACTATCATAAAATGGCGAAATACGTTTCTTTTTCACAACTCCCTTAATATGGGTATCAAATGAAAGAGCTTTACTAGTAGACTGTTGTACAAATCCGAGGTAGTCGGGGGTTAGCCAAAATTTTTAATTTTGTTCATGTAAGTTTTATTATTTCACGTATACAATACACGGTACATTACTTAGTCAGGCCAATCTCACTTAAGTTTACTGGGAATGTATAGATATATTAATACGTAAAGCTACATTTTTGTACCCTTTTATGAAAATAGCTTACTATTCGCTTTAATAAGTAGATCGCCGATGGCATTTTTAAGGAATTATTTAAAGAATAAGGATTTTTTAAGGTTAATTTCTACGCGAACGTCTATTTTTGATACCAGTTCGCAGTCAAAAAACATACTTTCGTGAATTAGTACAGAAGTTTGTAGCACCAAACATTTTACACGTGTACGGGCGTAAATCTGTTTAATTTTTTACAAAGAGGGGCATCTAAAAATAATTTGTTTCCTCAAAAAATACAAACCTTATTCATAAAGTCGGCGAAACGTTTTAGTCGCAAAAAGTCGTTTTGTTCCCTTTTCGAGGGAAGTCGACGAAAATTGGCACTGTGGGCTTATTATCTAATTTTAGCTAAATAGAGGTTTGTTAAGGCGTGTTAGCACAGTCGCAGAAACGTGTTTCATGACATATTTATGTTACAACCTTGCCAATTGGATATTGTATATTTACGGAGTTAAATGTCCCTTATAATTCGATGCATTTTCATACATCTTGTTCACAGAAAACTGCATCTGCATTAAACTGCAACGAAATACCAAGAATTCTCTCCAGTATTTAATGACGTTAAATATTAATGATACTAGTAAAGGAAAATCGTCACAAAACTAGCGTGTTCAAAAAAACTTATTTTTTCGAGATCGTTATATTATGCTCTATATTTATTTTCCCTCTTCTGGGACTAGGGGCTTTCTCTCGCACGGAGAGAGACACAGCTATAATCTATCACGCTGGCACATGACTTCGAAAAGGTCTAGGTACATATCGGTCTCTTCACGATGTTTTCCTTCACAGTTGTCACGTAAATTAGCGGCATTACGCACATTAATTCAAAAAGACAGTGGTGCGTGTGGGATTTGAACCTGGAGGCTCCGGATCGACAGTCGCCGTTCTCCTGACTACACCATCATACTCAGGCATAGCTTCATGCTTCGAACATGGTATTTATTTGTTGCAAAAACTAGATTCCCTCTAAAAATGTCAATCAAGCTGCACAGTACAGGTAGTTAAGGAATAAAGGCCCAGTCCTCTCCGTTACATAACGCCGGTAACGGCAAACGTCGTTACCGTTACTGAAGCTTTGACGTTTAACGAAGTTACCCCGAACTTGTCTCTCTTCTTCTCCTCTGATATGATTTTGAATATATTACACTTTGAGGCTGTGGCATTTCGGTTTGAGGTCTTTGAGGAAGTAATACGTTGAGAACAAATTTTTGTACACAAAGTAATTTACATTTTGAAAAACAAAATGTTTTTGTTGCTCTTTGGACATACAACATCTGAAGTGATACTTGTTGAATGTCCTAAGTGTGAGAAAGATATTTGTTTACGAAGGCATACGATGGT
Organism: Ectropis grisescens; assembly: GCA_017562165.1. Lineage (NCBI taxonomy): Eukaryota > Metazoa > Arthropoda > Insecta > Lepidoptera > Geometridae > Ectropis > Ectropis grisescens. Next base: position 12,467,813 of record CM029797.1, read on the forward strand.
TCCATAGGAAAAAAGTACCCCTCTTGATAGATGAATCAACAAGAATCGAAATTTGTTATCTGTACAACATTCTACTAGTCAAGCCCTTTCATTTGATACCCATATTAAGGAGTTGTGAAAAAATAAATATATTTCGCCATATTATGGTAGCGGCCATCTTGGATTTTAAATTTGTCATAGTGCAAAGTATTCTACTAGTCAAATATAATTAAGTTTTATGTATTGTATTCTACTGATCAAGCCCTTTCATTTGATACCCATATTGAGGTAGGTTGTGAAGAAAAATTTTGTGGACGCGGCCATCTTGAATCGATATTTAGCTAAGAACATCCGCACGGATATCAACCTTCGAATAAACAAAACCGCATTGAAATCGGCCCATCCGTTTGAGCTCTACGGTGCCACAGACAGACACACACACAGACAGACAGACAGACAGACAGACAGACATCGACGTCAAACTTATAACACCCCTTTTTTTGGTCGGGGGTTAAAAAGAGATCGTCCCTCCCGTCCCGTCCCGTCCCGTCCCGTCGTCCCTGGAAAATTAAGTTTGCGAAAAAAAAAACGATTGCATATTATATTTGTTCCTATGTAGTATAATAAAATTGACATATAACTTGAAATTAAAAGAAAATCGAATAAAAAATTAAAAATTTGGAGATCATGGTTCAGATTCGATTATGATAGGATTGAATGCTTACTTGTAGGTATAGATATAACATAATAAGAAAAACTTAAAAATAACATATATGGCATAACATAACAATAAGTGTCTTGTAAAAAATTGTATTGATATCAAATAAAATGTACTTTTATTGTTTCTTTGCTGATAGGAATATAAATGTGTGTAAAAAATTGTCACAGTAATAGTTGTTAATATTAATTTATGTTTGTTTTTTCTAGTGTCATAATTGTTAAGAGAGAGGCCAGTTCCGAAACACAGTATTACATACTAGTTCGGAACTGATGGGTTCCAATTGATCTTGTTAAATGTATAGGTTTCAATCTTTATTGAATTAATCTTTATTTTGTATTAAAAAAAGTACTTTGTAAAAATCGCTTTCCCAAAGGCCTCGGTCCATAATAAACATAACGTATCCCACGGTATTCTTCCATTTCACGCACTTTTAAAATTGTCCAGATTCCTAGAACAATTTTTTCAGTTGATGACTGTCAATCAAATTTTGCGTGAATAGCTTCATTTTTATGAGACGCGCAACAATTTCCTGTAAAAAAAGAAACTCTCGATTGTGGAAGCGAACAGAGATAACTAGGATAAAATATTTCTGAGCGTAGGACCGGGATAATGTACCACGCAATTTGTAGGACAATCATCAACATCATCAACAGTCCACTAAATGTTCCCACTGCTGTGAATCGGGGCCTTCTCTCGCAAGGAGATAGTTAAGACCATAATCCACCACGCTGGCCCAGTGCGGGTTGGTGGATGACACATGACTTCGAAAGATTCTAGGTACATGTCGGTTTCCTCACGATGTTTCCTTCATCGTTTTAAGTTACCGACATTACGTACATGACTTCGAAAAGATAGTTGTGCGTGCGGGGTTTGAACCCGGGATCTCCGGATCGGCAGGCGCCGTTCTCCCGACTAGACCAGCCTTACTTACAATATGACTGTTAAATTGTATTAAATACCTATTAGCTAAGTAAAAAAATACAAAATCAGCTGGTTAGTAATTATTAATGATATCATTATCGGTACATGTAGGAAAAAGGGGAACTCTTTGATTAAACCAGATATATGGATTTTATAGAACAAATACTTTTTCGAATAATTTGCGTAACTGTCTTAAGATATAACAAAAAAAAAACGGTTAGTACTAAACATTTCATATGTTGGAGAATCATCAAATCGACATGTTTTATTCTTTTTAGGGTTCCTTAGCCAAATGGCAAAATACGGGACCCTTATAGATTCGACATGTCTGTCTGTCTGTCTGTCCGTCCGTATGCCACAGCCACTTTTCTCCGAAACTATAAAAGCTATACTACTGAAACTTGGTAAGTAGATGTAATCAAACATTTTTAGAAGTGTCCCATACATGGAACTGAAACTAAAAAAAATGTTTTTGATCAAAACCATACGCGTGGGGTATTTATGGATAGGTCATCAAAATTGATATTGATGTTTCTAACATTTTTTGACGTGACAACGTCTTATAAATTGGTTTGCCGGGTGACACTTCAAGAAACTGCGTTACGCTCCGCTCACGTTATGCGCTCACAACGAGAGCGAGTGAGAGGCACGCGTCCCTTCCACTCGGGCATGGTTAGCCCGCCTAAGAGCGAGAGAGACAGACATAAAAAGTGAAAGGCACGCGTCCCTTCTGTAAAATTATTTTACCACTCAAAGTCGTTGTCACGTAAAACTTTCGCCCGTATACCGACTTTACAGGCAACCAATTTTTTTTTTCTAAGCTAAATAGTTTGCGCGAGGGACTCTTCCAAAGTGGTAAAAAGTGTCCTCCCCCCGTAACCCCGTAACTTCTAAAATAAGAGAATGACAAAAATAAAAAAAGTGTATGGTGTACGTTACCATGTAAACTATCAACGAAAATTGGTTTGAATGATATCTAGTAAGTAGTTTTATTTCATTTATTTCATTACGTCATAAATTGACTATTGTTAAAACACTGATTTAAGTAACAACGAAAACAAGAACTTTTGTATTATGTTACTTGCTGCTACGGAAGCCTTCATAAGCGAGCCCGACTCGCACTTGATCACTTTTTATAAATTATGACGAGATATGCAGGACATGTGCCGGATGGTAAGCAACACGCCTGGCACATAACAGCACAGCGACACGCAGCTATTGGAACATGAAGATTCCAAATCATTACCTAGCACTGCACTTTGCTCGTCACCCAGAGATTTAAGATGTTATATCTCTAAGCCCTGTAATTTCTCCGGAAACATTTCCCTTCAAACCGGAACACAGTAATGTTTGCACATTACTGCTTGGCGGTAGAATAACTGGCAAAGGTGTGGTGTACTTCCCCAGGCGGACTATGCCAAGAGTCCTACCATTACTTGATTTATGGCTTTTATTGTGGTTTAGATTCATACCATAGGCCATCACAACATTAAAAAAAGCATATTATATATATATATATATCACGACTTGACTTTGTTCTACGCTTGTCTATTATTTGTCATAGATAACTATAAATTTGCATGCCGTAAGATTGAATATGGAGTTCTCATTACAATTATATAATATCTCGTTGTACCTACCCATTTTCGCAAATAAAGAAATTGATTCGATTTGACGAACAAAGTAATTAATTCCTGGATCCAACTTACGAATTCGCCCATTCTACATAACTGTGCTTATCGTTTTCTTAATTATCTTCGCCATTCATAAAAGCGGTAAATTAATTCCCCAGCGCTGGGTCTATTAAAGCCACACTTGGCGGTAATGGCTGACCATTGCCTAATTGCCTTAATTAAGGTATAAATAATAGGGTGCTGTTTAAAAGGATACAGGAACCGCCCTTACACGTCACGCAAGGTGGAGAATATACAAGGGCAGGTAATTAGAACAACCTGAACTATATTATTCAAAATGCTTGTAGTAGTATAATTCTAGTAGTGTAGTGGGTGATGATGGAGAATAAAGAGAGATAATTCACACGGTGTAGTACTTTATTAGTGTCGAAAGAAAATAGGACACAACACAGATACCATATAATAATATAATGCTTTATTACACCCACCAAAAATACATAGTCTTAACTAAAATAAACAAAATAACTTATAAAATATGTTAAGTCTAAAAGTGTACATAAAATCAAAATACAAAAATCAAGTAATGGACTTAGATAAAAAATAAAAAAAAATTATATGAATTATTACGTCTATTTTAAGCTAATTTGATTGTTTACATACTAAAGTGCAGTGTAAAGGGCGGCCTTATTGCTTAAAGCAATTTCTTCCAGGCAACCTTTGTATGGAAAACTTGCGACAGAAATCGTATATAGTGTAGGTGGTATTGGTATAGAGGTACTTAAACTATACAAAATACATAACTAATAGCAATTAAAAATATTTACAAATAAATAAACAAAATATATCTATACACAGAACATATATACATATACCAGTATAAAATAAATACATAAATATATACAAGTACAATTTAGAAGTTACTCGTACCCATTAAGGGACGGTAAGAAAATGGTTATAAACAAGATTTTTGAAAATTTGAAGGGACTTAGCTTGCCGGATAGACAGAGGAAGAGAATTCCACGTATTCCACGTCATATGACGGAAGAGATGTCGTAGTATGGCCAGGCAGCTGTCCGATACTGTGACTCGTTATAGGTACTCTGTAAACGTTGTGTAGGGCTACTACGTGTCTACGTATGGATTGATCGGTCCGATCTGGTTAGATCGGTTTACGATTAGAGGTTTGCACCGGAGCAGTGAGTACCGGAAAATAACGGATGATTTACCAGTAAAAGTACTCGATTGAAATAATCGGTATTTAACCGATTGATCTCCGGTGATCGTCGCATCAATTTTTTTACGTAATAAAGATACACAAATAAAAGTATATCTGTTGATTATTCTTATTTCTGCATTATGAATGTATAAATTTATAAAAAAGAAACAAATTTCTTTATTCTCCGGTGACCTCCGGTTTTTCAATCGGAAATCAATCGGGTGTTAAAACCTTGCTCTGGTGGAAACCTCTATTTACGATACCGCAATGGACAACACACTGGATGTGTGTCGATCGCTGGTTAACAAACGTTAGCGTGTTCTAATTCTACCGTGGCGTCATCTATTGACGTTCGCCGGAACTTCACTATTGCATACTTGTGTTATAGTAGTATGATTCTTTAGTTAATTGTTTTTCTTTTGTATTACAAGCTTTTAACAGAGTTTTCTTTTCTTATTTTAATATCTGGCGTGATAGCAATCATGTACGCCACTATCTTTATAAAAAAGCTAGTATCAGCGTTTTGTTATAAGCTATTGAATTCTAAAGTTTAGAGATTTACTTTTAAATAAATACACGGGTAACTCACGTTTGACATAATATTCTGTCTCTGTTAAACGAGCTGCGATAATACGCGCGTACTCTCCTTGAAAAAGATCGCCGGACGCGATCGAAACTTGAGTCGGGCTGGACTTACTATTTGAAATGTGAGTTACCCGTGTATTTATTTAAAATTTGGAGACTTAGTTATTTACTACATTTTAGGTTTCCTTGAGTTTTGAATTCATTACATATTTTTAACTGACTTTAAAAAACAGGGCGGTTCTAAATTCAGTAAGGTATATGTTTTAATATAGATACTACGTGATAGCTCCGCTAGTTGTGAATCTATTTTGACCGACTTAAAAAAAATTAGAGATAGTCCCATATAACCACACATTTGCCAGCGATTCTGCCGCCAAGCAGTAGTGCGCAACCATTCCGATTTGAAAGGAAATAATAATTCCAGAGAAATTACTGGGCTAATAGATAAAACACTTTATATCTTCGTGTGACGAGCGCAGTGCGGTGCTACGTAGGTAATGATTTGGACTCTCCATGTGAAATGTCTCTCTTTTCTCGTACGTACAGCTTTGGAGTGGAATAAGTTGCCGGCCTCCTTGTTCCCTGAGAGATACAATCTAGAACTTTTCAAGGTCAGAGTGAATAGAGGTACCTTCTAGGTCAACGTGCGTCATCTTCGACCACCGTCGCTTACCATCAGGTGAGTTAGTGGTCAAACGCGGATCTATACGCGATAAAAAAAATTTATACAGTATTCTATTAGTCTACCCCTTTCAACAGATACCCACAATATGGATTGTGGGAGTAGGGAAAAAAATTAATTCGCATTTAGTATGTAGTGCCGGCCATCTTGTATGTTTTAGTATTATATTAGACAAGCCCTTTCATTTGATATCCATATTAAGGAAGGTTGTAAAAAAAATCTTGAATCAATATTAACCAAACGTAACTAAGAACCACTGCAAAGAAACTAGCTTTCAAACAAAAACTCCATTGAAATCGGTCGATTCGTTTGAGTTCTGCAGTGCGACAGACATACATACACAGACAGACATCTTCAAACTTATAACACCCTTTTTTCGGTTGGGGGTTAAAAACGACAATCCTAAGTCACGCTTTATTTTACGGCTACATCTATCATACTTATTACTTCCATAGTCTTAGTTTAAATGAATTACAGCCTATAAAACATAATTATGGAGGGTGTTTTAAAATTTAATTACTAAAGCGAATGTTACAGGCAATTTGGTCACGTAAAACTAACATACTTACCCCGCACTCCCTCATCTAAAACTGAGTAGCAAATTAAACACAAACAGAATAAGTAATTAACACACATTTAAGCGCATTTATCGCCCATATATTTTATCTTTATCCTTTTAAGCTTCCATGTAAAATCATAAATAAATAGCCTACCACATGTTATCATTGATAAAATCGGGGCTTTCTCTCGCAAGGAGAGAGTCAAGGCCATAATCCGCCTCATGGCGCATGACTTCGAAAGATTCTTGAAACATCGGTTTCTTCACGATGTTTTTTTACACTTAACCCAGTAGTAAATCACTCACATAAGTACTCACATAAGGAACCTGTACATATTAAAGGAGCATAAGAGAGACAGTCGGCGTCATAAGTCCCAGTTCTCCCACGCTCCATCACTGACAAACACTGCACATCACATCCTCAGCAACAGAATGGTTTATAACTGGAACAGGTTGCCTGAGGATGTTATTTCGGCAAAGTAGTTAAACTCTTTTAAGAACAAACGGGACAGATGGATAGTAAAAGACAAAGTCATTTTAACATACAACTGCCTATAATTTGTTATTTCAACACTGTGATATAGGCATATCAGCAAAAGCTGCTCGCCTATTATTCAATAAATAAATAAATAGTAGGTAGAGGTGGCAGTATAGTGGCGGTAGGACTCTTTCTAAAGTCCAAAGTCTTCTACCAGGTCAGATGGTGCTGTGTGTGATGTCCACCAATATTTATTTAATTATCACAAATTCATTGGAAACATTACAATAATTAATAAATAAATAAATAAATAAATAAATAAATAAATAAATAAATATTGGTGGACAATTCACACACAACACCATCTGACCCCAAACTAAGCAAAGCTTGTGTGATGGCAGCCAGAGAGCTGATATAATACTTATATAGTTTTAAATACATACTTATTATACATAGAAACACCCAGACACAGTGCAAACATTTGAATTCATCACACAAATATTTGCACTGGGTGGGGATCGAACCCACAACCCTCGGCTTCGCAGGCAGAGCTACTACCAACTAAGCCACTAGGGCAGTCAAATTGGCAATGGTGTATTCTTATCCTAATAATATAAAGTACCTGGTTGACCGAGCTTTGCTCGGTTTAAATACGTTTATAAAGGGTTCTAAGTAAAAGGTTTTCTCAGAAAAAAAAGGACAAAAAGAAAAGTCTCCAGTGTAACCACCAGGATTCGAACCGGGGCCTGTTGACTCCGAGGGCGAGCATATTCCGTCTGAGCTATTTTGACTTAAAGAATAGTGGCGAAATAAGTTATCGTATTCTAATGATATTGTAGGAGTTTTTCATTGTCTAAAAACGCGCATAAAATGATGTTTAAAAAAAATAAAACCTAGCTAGATCGATTTATCGTCCCCGAAATCCCCTGTACACAATTTCAAGATTCAGATTCTATATATATATACCTACAAGAATTGCTCGTTTAAAGGTATATGAAGATTATGTTGTTTATTCTTTGTTAAATTATATATGTGTTATATCCAAAGAGTTTACATATACTACGTATTAATTTGTTTCTTGTAAAAGATGTTGTACTGAATAAAAAAAGTATAGAGTTGGTACAAACGCTTTACACCGAAAGCACATCCAAAATACCCCAATGCCTAAAGACGAAAGTCTTTAAACAGTGCGTGTTGCCAGTGATGGCTTATGGAACTGACATGTGGTCCTAACCGTGGGCCTCATAACGAAGCTCAAAGTCACACAGCGAGCTATGGAGAGGGCTATGCTCGGATTCTCTTTGCGCGACAGAATCCGTAATGAGGATATTCGCAAAAGAACAAAAGTGGCCGATATAGCTGAAAGAGTAAGCAAGTTGAAGTGGCAATGGGCAGGCCACATCCCTCGCAGAACTGATAACCGACGGGGAAGAAAGGTTCTCGAGCGACGACCACGAACCGGAAGACGCAGTGTTGGACGGCCTCCAACTAGATGGGCAGATGACCTCACAAAGGTCGCTGAAAACGGCTGGTTGCAGGTTGCGCAGGGCTGTTCGTTGAGGAAATCTAGGGGGGAGGCCTATGTTCAGCAGTGGACGTCTCAGCGGCTGATGATGATGATGACTTTATATCCGAGAAAATAACGAAAACAGAAACTACGCGGGTGAAATCGCGGGGCGCTTTTAGTATTATGTGTAAGAAAGATATGTTTGTGTGTAAATTTGCGTGTAGTTGTAAGCCACAAATCCGCAAACTATTATCCCAACGTCACAATTAAGTATTATTTATTATAGCGAAACGTAATAATAGCTAAACAGCGAATAATATGATAGCTAAAGAATTCGGAGTAATCACTCTGGGAGCGTGGGACGCAAGATTGTGTTAACTATAGATACATAAGATTGGTTTCTCTGGAATTATATTACGGTGTCAGATTCTTGTGAATGTAATCTAAATTTTATCTTAGAATTCGTATTATTACTGTTAATGGAATGATGGTTGAATAAAAAATATACCATTCTAATTTACTCGCCAGATATAATGGAAAATATGGGATACGTATATTTGTTTTACCAAATTTGAAAACATTACTGTGTTCCGGTTTGAAGGGCAATGTTTCCAGAGAAATTACAGGGCTTAGAAATAACATCTTAGATATCTAGAAGATGAGCGCAGTGTAGTGCTAGGTAATGATTTGGACTCTTCATGTTCCAATAGCTGCGTGTCACTGTGCTGTTATTTGGCAGGCATGTTGCTTACCATCAGTCGCATGTTTTGATCGTCTTTATTTAAAAAAAATAAAATTAAAATAAGTCGACAAAGGTACGAAAGAAATGAAATTATCTCTATTAAACTCATGGAGTGATGCGAACACGCCTGCCCATAACAGCATAGCGTCCAGCTATTTGAACATGAAGAGTCCAAATCATAACCTAGCACTGAACTGCGTAAGATGATTTATTTCTATGTTCTGTATTTCTTCTTTTTCACTTTTTAAGCCAAAACACAGTGATAAATATTGGTGGACAATTCAAACACAACACCATCTGACCCCAAACTAAGCAAAGCTTGTAATATGGCAGCCAGATAGCTGATATAATGCTTATATAGTTGTAAATACATACTTATTATACATAGAAACACCCAGACACAGTGCAAATATTTGAATTCATCACACAAATATTTGCACTGAGTGGGAATCGAACCCACGACCCTCGGCTTCGCAGGCAGAGTTAATACCCACTAAGCCACGAGGCCAGTCTAAGTGATGTTTGCAAATTACTGCTTGGTGCTATTATAACAATTGAAGGTGTAGTACCTTCTTCCCTAGGCGGACTCTGCAAAGAATCATACCACTACAAAAACAATTCGTTAGTATCATTATTCGTAAGCAAAATGCCCTTTTTCGTTGTATAACCGTTATTTTATCTAAGACCCCATATTTTTTGCATTAAAATTCACTGAGCTAAAACAAAATATGGGATAAGGTTTTGTATTTACGACAGCTCCTTTAGATTTTATGATTTCGCGGTTTTTGCGGAAACTCAAGCGCTTGGAAAGTTCCTTGGAGTAGGAAATGGGAATTTTTCAGTGTTTACATATTTTATGAGAAATAATAAATCTGGCCTAAATTTTTTTTACCTTTTTATTTTATTTTTTTAATAAAATGATTTCTACGAGCATGTCATTCATGAATATTATGTTTCTTATTCCCTTGAAATATGAATTCTCTATAAAATGCTTTTTTTTGCCAAGTTGTCAAACTTCTCATTTAAAAACTAAGCATCGGGAAAATGAGATAGCCTCTAAACTAATGCATCTTTTTCACAATGCCAACTAGTAGAAAGCGTCAAGTGAAGATCAACAGTTATTTCACTCAAATAAATTGGAAATTTTTACTTGTCTTTCTGATTTATACATTGCCAACTAATTTAATAACTCGGCTACAGAAATTAGATTAGGTTTTTTTTATTTGAATGCATGCCATAATTTAGATGCTATAAAATAAACACCATGGTGAGTTATACTTTCAGTAGCTTGCATAGAAGGAAATTAGTAGCTGAGATGCTATTATTCAGACGCGCGTTGGTTGTGGCCGATTTAGTAATTTAGAAGGTAATTTATATATTCTTAGGACAATAATGCGGTTGTGGAATGAATTGCCCGTCCACATCAGACATTCTCCTTCTCTGAATACATTCAAAACCAATGTTAAACAATTTTATTTGTTGAAAATGTAGTTTGTTGTTATTTGTCGATTTTCTCCAGTTGCAATTACAATTGTATTTATATTGTATTTATTAGTATTATATGTAGGTATTTAATTATTCTATTTTTATCATAATTCTTATTTTCTTTCCAATAGGTATATATTTACATGCTTTGTTTAATTCTTATTTGCACACCCCTTATATTTGTCCTAATATTATTTTCCATCCTAAGGTTGCCTGGAAGAGATCGCTTTCAGCGATAAGGTCGCCCATTGTCGCACTACTGTAAAATGTATTGTTCTTTTTTTCTGTGTTTAATTTTATTTGGTGTGTCAATAAAGAGTATATCTATCTATCTATCTATCTATCTAATGCGGTTAAAAAGAAGCTAGTTTATTTTAACCCATATTTTATTTTTCTTTATTATACAGATTGGCGACAGAAAGAACGGAAATAGAAATGCAAATAAGTTGCACATTTTGTTAAATGTATTGGATAAAAAATCAACAAACTTGCGCCTTTGAGACAATGTTCAAGACTATTTTTCAAAGTAGATATTAAAGTAAAATCTATTTGAATACGTTGAATGCATCTTTTGGCACGTCTCTCGGTCGATTCCAGATCATCCAGCTAATCTACTTCATTTATTTCAACAGTTCTCCATACAAAAGTAAATTTGTCTTTGTATGACATGAGCAACTGTTTCGGTTTAAAGTACTTTCGCACCTTACGACCGACAGCTTGTTTTTTGGCAATTTAGCCTTGGAAAATGGACACGATGAAAGAGACATAGTTTAGCGTAGATTATAAAATAATGCCCAAGAGCTCGATTAGACGTCTTCAATATACAAAAATAATTTATTTTCTCCGAAAACGATCAGGACATGTGCCTGATGGTAAGCCACATGCCTGACACATAACAGCACAGTGACACGCAGCTATTGGAGCATGAAGAGTCCAAATCTCGACTTAAATTTGAAATTAAATTCAGTACTCAACCGAATTTCATAAGAATCGCTAAGTCATCGAGGTATATGAAAGTAAATTTTAGTTTTTGTGTTCATATTTCGAGAAGAACCACACCGATATCAACAAAATTTATATGGGACCATCCTTTGAACTATGACCTACCAAACAATAAAATAACGATCAAAATTTATTCACAATTAGCGGGGGTATTTCGTAACATACATATGTCCTTGCATCACCATCTACACGCGATGCACGAAGATTTGCTAGTCGCAGATCACTTTGGCCGCGTCGGTGCCGCCATGACACCGCGATGGCCGTGCGGTAGGCTAGCTCTGTGAAGTGTATTTATTCTGTGCGTGCCGTTGTGTGCTTTAATAAGATGTTGAGATATTGTTGGTATCCCCAACATTATAGTATAAAAACATAATCTTAATATGGGAATACTATTTCCTATTATTTTTAGTATGGTAATACTTTTGTACCTTTGTGTCTCTTTTTCCTGTGTCAATGGTGAAAATACACGCATTCCAAATATCTCCGGACTCTTGCCTATTATATAATCAGCTACCTATCGAAAGTTACAAAGTTAAACATGGTCCTTCGCTTAGCAAGGGCCCGCGAGTGAATTTGTGACGTGCAGACAATTTGTTGTTCAGAAACGACTAGTGCAGTTGGCGTGTTATTTTTGCTGTCTCGCCCGCTAACTACTTCGTCATCAGCAAATCTCGCCGGACACAACAACAGGTTTCGTCGTGATATCAACATTTCGCCATCATACACGCAGGAGAAGCAGGCGATAAAAAAGTGCCTAAAAATCGAGTATAATTTTAGGCACGCCACATCAACAGTGCTAGTCATTCCATACCTAGCATACCTACGTGTTTCCGCCGTTTCCGGTTGCAAGACACGTACAAATTACCCCATTGATGCGAATCGGCGTGACGTCACAAGGCGGGTTCCAGCTACTCACCAACTGAGGCGCCAGATTGCTGCTACGTCATAGTCTCCGCGCTTTCCATTTCCTACCGATCGATCTTATTGGTTCGTTTAAATACTCGCGCGGATCGATACAGTTTCTTCTCGTCGATAGAGGGCAGCGCAGCTTCGCAGCAAACAAAAACGCCGAGTCGACGACCACAAGAAATCAAGAAAATCACTTCATCTATCGACGCCATTTTTTTTTTTTTTGCTCAAAGGCGATATTATTTGTATTAACTTGTATTTGAACTAAAACGTATTTGTTTAACAAGTGTTACTTAGTTTCTAAGTTATCATAAAGTGCTTGTTATACTATAATGTCAGGTTCGGATAGTGATAACGGCTCTGGGCCACTAGCCGCTCTTTTACGAAAGCGTGCCTCCCAAAAGGGCGTTTTGACAAAGCACTGCAATTTCTTTCGCGATGCAGAGGTTGGTGCACTTGATCGGCAGTGCCTTCTCATAAAGGAGGAGAGACTGCGGTCTACATTTGACAAGTTCGAACAGTTAAACTTAGAGATATGTGCCATCGACCCAAAAGCGGACGACTGTGATGAAGTCGAAAACAAATACTTGGAAACGCTTACCGTAATAAAGCGTTTAATGCTGAAGCTAGATGACTGAACTCTTTTTGGAAAGTTTGGAGTAAACAATACCTTAATATTTTGCAAACACGTTCCAAATGGACAGACGTCCAACCTAATGTTCAAGTAGATTCACTTGTGTTACTCAAAGAGGACAACACATCCCCTATGCAGTGGCCTCTTGCTAGAGTCATTCAAACGTTTCCAGGCAACGATAACAGAGTAAGGGTAGTAGAAGTAAGAACTGCTAATGGCAGAACCCATAAACGGTCAATTGTTAAAATATGCCCACTTCCAATAGAATAAATAAGCATTTATGTGTGTTTAGTTGTAATAAGATAGTCTAATTGATAAACTGTCATATTTATTAACTTAATTTAATTTAGTTAGTATTAAGTTACTATGTAGTACCTATGTATATAGTTAAGTTTAAAAAGTAACATTACCTAATAAAGCTTATTGCTTATGCCAAAGCAGCTTATGTTCAAAATTTATGTTTAGGCAAGATGTGAAATATGCCTATTATGTTTGTTCTCCTTTTTTATGCATCTATAATGTTAAAGAATGTATCTTTTTGTACACTCCTACTACAAATAATTGCACACTTATTCAATTTGTATAAGCTTATATATTTTTATAAAAATTGATAAACCTACTTCTCAATTTGTTTTCATATTGTTTGATAATAACAAAAATGTACTCAGTAATGTTTAAATGTATTTTTTTAACTTGATATGTTTAAGCTTCATTGCTGCGGCTGGCAGTATGTTGGTATCCCCAACATTATAGTATAAAAACATAATCTTAATATGGTAATACTATTTCCTATTATTTTTAGTATGGTAATACTTTTGTACCTTTGTGTCTCTTTTTCCTGTGTCAATGGTGAAAATACACGCATTCCAAATATCTCCGGACTCTTGCCTATTATATAATCAGCTACCTATCGAAAGTTACAAAGTTAAACAGATATATACATACAAAAAAACACACAGAACCGAATTGAGTACCCCCTCTTTTTTTGAAGTCGGTGAAAAATAAAACATACGTATTCGTACTTCTATTATCTTCTTATGAGTGAAGACCTTAGATATTAGTATATGTAAAAGAATAAAATTAAAATTTTTGACTAACCCCTGACTGCCGCGGATTTGTTATCTGTACAACATTCTACTAGTCAAGCCCTTTCGTTTGATACCCATATTGAGGCAGTAGTAAAAAAAAAAAAATTCGCTATTTTGTGATAGCGGCCATCTTATATTTGATTTTTTTATAGTGTTTAGTATTTTACTAGTCAAGTCCTTTCGTTTGATTTCCATATTGAGGAAGTAGTGAAAAAAATTATATAATTCACCATTTTGTGGGGGCGGCCATCTTGGATTTGATTTTTTTATAGTGTATAGTATTCTACAAGTCAAGCCCTTTCATTTGATACCCATATTGAGGTAGGTGGTGAAGAAATATTTTGTGCGCCATTTTGTGGAGGCAACCATCTTGAATCGATATTAACCAAACATAGCTAAGAACATCCGCACGGATAATTAACCTTGAAATAAAAAAAAACGCATCGAAATCAGGCCATCCGTTTGAGCTCTACGGTGCCACAGACAGACACACACACAGACAGACAACCAGACAGACAGACAGACAGACATCGACGTCAAACTTATAACACCCCTTTTTTTGGTCGGGGTTTAAAAATAGTATACGTAAACTCTGAGTCCTGGCAGTGTAATCTTAAAATACACTTAATGTTTGTGTCGCTGATGGTACATTTTCGATATCACAAAGTATTCTTAAGCACACACAAGTATCCGAGAATGCTGGCAACAGCGCTTAAGTATTTCAACTTGATAACTTTCAAAACTTATCACTTAAGTTAATAACTTCAGACGAAATTTCGTTATGAACGCCTAATTAAATGTTTTCAGTGCGTGAACTTCTAAATATTATAATTATTTACTTTCAAAGAGTTTTAGAGTCTGCCTAGGCAGAATGAAGTTAAGAAGCTTGTAAGTATTTTTGTCATGGTTTGTACGGCCCTTATTAGTACTTACTACTTCTCTATTTCTCGCTGGTTTGTCTGTGTAGAATGTAGATACTATGTACAATTTATTCCATGTCATCATGAAATATTTCTTCTTTACATTTTCTTCAATTCAAATATTTTTTTCCGAAAAATACAAAACCCGACTTCAGTTTGTAATTCAATCGAGACACTAGAGTCTGGCTAACGAAAGTAGATACTGGATTTTTTTGCAAACTTTTTAGATGACAACACTTAAGTGTTCCTACTATCGGGTATTTACCCTACGAATTGGGATATTTTAAACAGAAAGTACTTGTGACACTTGATTCCAAAAAGGCATTTTTAAAACAAATTGATTTAAACATTATATGAAATAAGTTTAAAAATTCATACGTGTCCCAAAATTGTATTCATTAAAAATAAGTACGTATGTACGTGTTGGCGATCATTTCAAGAGCAACACTAAGCCTTAAGTTGGCCTAGTAAATATATTCATTAATTACGCTATTTAATAGGGAAAAGCTTGTGCAATTTCATTTTTAAGAAATTAATTTTCGTCGATTATCAGAAACATTTGGTAGAATCAGAATCAGTGTATGGTATCCCTATTACTGACGCAACATAATGTCGTGTTTTTGATGTTTCGTAGTAGCTGGCTCCTGTTTATTATTGGCGAGATTTTCAGTTCAGGGATGGCATACTGATGTATTTTAAATTTGCCGCGCTTTGTCAGTATCAACTTTCGTTAGCCAGACTGTACCAAATTTCACAAGAAGCTACAACAAAGAGAATGGAAATTACTACGGCTACAATACGTTGAGTCGTCCACATGTTTGTAGTTCCAATATTGGTCACCGGCAGTTTTTACGCGCTTCTTCCGTTGTATATTTTTCTTACTGTTATAGTCGCACATTTTTTTCGTCATCATAAGGAATTTAGTTTCAAAAATCACAATCCAAAGCATAGTATTTCAAAACTACGTGTCTTAAAACACTCCAACTACCCATCATTAGCAGTATCTTCCCAATGAAGATACAAGTTTATGTACACATCAAATACAAACAGACACACGCTCGATTTCATTAACCTAATGGCTGTTATTAGACGCCTACTTTCCGAAGAGTTGTGGTGACACTGTCAGCGTTTACAGCAGAAAATGCGTTTGACATTTTGACAAGGCGTCCTTTTTGGATCTGCCACAGTCTCTCCATCCAAGATTTATGTTTCGAAATGAACCCAAATAACAAAGGCCACGGACCCCGGAATCAGTAATAAATGTTTGAATAAATAAAAATGTATTAAAAGATCTGCTACCGTAGGTACTCAATAAATAAAAAGAGAGAGAGAAGAAACTCTAGAATGGTAGAGCTTTACTACGATAACATGGCCCGCCCCTCCAAATTACTGTTTTAATGTGTGTAAGATAAGATAAGATAAGATAATTCTTTATTGCATAACATGGGTACATAATATAGATGTTGGTACAGTAATCTTAGGTCGCCATATTTAGCCTTACGGCATGCAAATGTTATAAGTAGTGAACAATTCAACAATGACATTCACAACTTCATATAGTAGTTTTTACAATTTGAAAACAATTGACAATTTATGACACGGAATAGGAACATGTCAAGCAGAACAATCCTTGTCAAACTCTTTCGTAAGGATGTAGTCACATCCTTACGAAAGAGTTTGTATGTAGTTGTAATTATTCGTCTGCAGTAGCAGTACGCACACATGCGTGGTGGTGCGTTGTATATACTTTAATAAATACTTTCAAACGTTTTGAATTCTGGAGGGGCGGGCCATGTTATCGTAACAAATCTCTAGCTAGGTATGAAACTGAAAGAAATATTAAAGTATTATTCACGTTTTTATTAACTCCTTAAGTCTAAGTTTTTACAATATTTATATAAAAACTTAAACCTAGATAGCCGCCAGGGCTATCTAATATCAGATAGACAGCGGGGCACGGCCCAAGCTACCGGTGGTTGAGGCTGCAGACTGAGCTGCAGACAAACAAACGACTAGTGAAAGTCTCTTTAGATGTTGGTCGAGATTTTTCGTCTTACGAAGCCGTTTGCTGACAGGACTATTGGATTGGGACTATGATCGTCGAATCAACATCCTAGATGGCGGTAACCTCATGAGCAAAGTGTTATATTAAGTATATTAGTGTTATATTAAGTGTTATATTAAGTATTATTGTATTATTAAGCAAGAATTATTAAAGTTCTTGAAAACTACATTAATTTTTTGACGCGTTAATTCATTTAATATACTTAACAAGTGGTCCGCCTCAACTTCGCCTGTGGTACATAAAACATGTAGCCTATAACACTCAAGGAGTACGTTCATATCAGAACATTTTTTTAAAGCGGTCCAGTAGTTCATGAGATTAGCGTGTTGAAACAATAAACCTCTTCAGCTTTACAATATGATGGATGCACGACAAGTATTCTTTCTCATATTTAATGTCAAACCGAGCTTTTTATTTTATGAGCACTATGAATTCTTGGTTATTTTTTAAATTATATATATTTTATGGACTAATCCTACCATAACTTGTATAACTACCAAAAATTCATACAATATGTTGCTCAACCGGTTGTTGTTGTCAACTTTATGAAACTGCTGTAGGAACTTGAGGCCTCTCTCTTTCAAGATAAAAGTCAAGGTCATCATCCACCACGCAAGCCAAGTGCTGGTTGGCGGCTGATGTATATTCTCGATGTTTTCCTTCACTATGAAATCCAATGATGATGACAGATTTGTACATTTGCGCTTGGAAAAAATAATTATATATGCATTGAATATGAGTATCATTGTGTATAATAATGATAATTGTCAAGAGTGGACTCATTATCATCATCAGCCTATCTTAGTCCACAGCTGGATATTGACCTCTCCCATGGCTCGCCACTCAGCCTTATCCTCAGCTACACGTCTCCATCCACTCCCTGCTGTCTTCCGTATATCGTCACTCCATCTGGTCTCAGGGTGTCCTACGAGCTATGGAGAGAGCTATGCTTAATGTTTCTCTGTGGGGTCGTATTCGGAACGAAGTGATCCGTCAGAGAACCAAGGTAACCGACATCGCATTAGCAAACTGAAATGGCAGTGGGCTGGTCATATCTGTCGTAGCAAACTGAAGTGGCAGTGGGTCGTTCATATCCATCGTAGAACCGATAATCGTTGGAGTAGACGTGTTCTGAGTGGAAACCACGAATCGGCAAACGTTGAGTGGATTACGATGAGTTAATAATTATGAAAAATCAAGGACAGATTTCCGTACCCAAGCAATTTCAAATGAACATTTCTAAGAAAAGGAAGCATTTAGCCGCATTTTTTATATGTTTATTTAGCGCATTAGGTAATACAATTATGACACGAGTTCATCGAACTTCAGGGTTAGTAATTAGTTACCGACTTAAGAAAG
Source organism: Ectropis grisescens (assembly GCA_017562165.1). Classification (NCBI taxonomy): domain Eukaryota; kingdom Metazoa; phylum Arthropoda; class Insecta; order Lepidoptera; family Geometridae; genus Ectropis; species Ectropis grisescens. The sequence goes on from CM029797.1 coordinate 12,486,299, forward strand.
CTTGAAAGCTTTTACGGCATCTAAAGTAGTTTTTTTTTAAATAAAGAGTGAGGATACAGGTAGGACATGTGCCTGATGGTAAGCAACATGCCTGCCACATAACAGCACAGTGACACGCAGCTATTGGAACATTAAGAGTCCAAATCATTACCTAGCACTGCGCTGCGCTCGTCACCCAGAAATCTAAGATGTTATATCTCTAAGTCCTGTAATTTCTCTGGAAACATTGCCCTTCAAACCGGAACACAGCAATGTTTGCACGGACTGCTTGGCGGTAGAGTAACTGGCAAAGGTGTGGTACTTTCCCAGGCGAACTCTGCCAAGTGTGTACCACTACATATGTAGGTACATAGTTAGGATTAGAATTGGTGTTGTTCGTTTATTTCTGAATATAATCAGTTTTAGTTGATGTCTTTGTACCATTTTCCTTTTAGGTTTTATTGATTAGCATTATTTAATTGATATACACTACAGTTACAGAAATATCATTTTAATTTGGTCGGCAGAAACTTTTGACTGCCAACTTCATACCGGTAACTTTTACGTTTGAGCAGCGTTTGAGCGTCTGTTTACTGAACTCCGTAGGTACTAGTTTCCCGCTAACACTAACGCCCCACCCCCATGTGTCCCCTACATACAACTTGCAGAAGTAATTAGTGAACATTTAATAGATAAGAAGACTTTTTTCGTAAACAATCTTGTAAATTAAGCATTGTTTTCATTATTGAATTGTGCAGGTACTACGAAGTCTGATAAACGATATATCGGCCGAAGTTATGGACGTTTTATACCACGAAACACAATCGGTCGGTTGATGACACAAAAACTGTCAAATCAGCGTCGGTCGGGATGAACGAAACGCCCGATCAGATCAACCAACCGATTGTGTTTCGTGGTGTAAAACGTCCATAACTTCGGCCGATATATCGTTTAGCGGACTTCGTAGTAGACCTGCTGAGAAAACAGGAGAATTCGAATTTCAACAAGGCTTCCCATCTACATATATTCTGTGTAAAAAATTATGTTTGTCTGTGTGTTCTTAGAGTATCGGAAACTAAGGATTTGAACATGTTACGATCTTTAGCAAAGTTGTAGTGTGTGAACCAAAGAAGTTTTTTTTTTGCTATTTTTTATAGATGGCGTATCAAAGCGTGCAGGGCATATCTAGAGCAAAATAAATTAGGTAAATTAATCTTTAATTATAAATAGGTGTTCTGTTTGAAAATTTTAATAATCAACACGGGCCTGGATGTTCTTGGAGTTTACGTAACTAAATGTTCCCACTGCTGGGACTCGGGGCTTCTCTTACAAGGAAAGAGTCAAGCCATCATTCATCACGCCCAATGCGAGTTGGCGAATGACATACAATCTCGAAAAATTCTAGATACCTACATGTTGGTTTCCTCACGATGTTTACCTTCACTGTTTTAAGCGTAACGCCCATGACTTCGCCAACATACAGTGGTGCGCGTAGGAATTGAACCCGGCGTTCCGGATCGGCATACGTCGTTTTCCCGACCAGACTAGACGTAACTTACAAATAAAATAGAATATACTTTATTACGTACCCTAAAAACATAAGATTTTACAATTTTAAATAGCTCCTAAGCATCTATCTTTTACGTTAAAAATGTGAAAAGCTACTGCAATAGATTACTTTTGGGATTCAAAATAAATAGTTTAAATCTTCTTAGAAATTGTATTGTTACGTGTAGGTTTTCTTATTTGATCTCGTTTCTCATCTGTCTTGTTCACCAACTTAACCTAGTCTAGACATTTACAAAATAATCTAGTTCTATTTCTATTATTCTTTCATAACAAAAGAACCTATTCAAAGCTTCTCAAAAATGTTTCGTACAATAACGTTATATTTCATTGTCCACAGATAAAATACAGAATGAGCAAATGAAGTAATCTCTCCGTGCCAAAAGAAGAACAAAAACAAACATGCCAGATACTACTGTCAGAACAGTCAGATAACCGGAAACAAAATGGCGGGAAAAGATAAGGAGTGGGTCGATTACTTCGGCGATTTTAACATATCGAGACCGAATACCGAAATCGATATCCCGAAAAACAACATAACTTTATATGAGAATATGACAGAGTTGGGTTATTCTAATTTTTCGTCCGATGATTTCTGCTCGTCGAATCATTCGCATGTATATTTGAACGTCACCTGCGAATTTCCGATCAACTATGCTGAGCCTATGTATGGGTGAGTACTACTAATTAATACCTCCTTTTTCCTCTATACAGCTTGTATTAGTTACATATTTGACAAGATCTCTTTACATCCGAAGATTGTATTCAATTAATTATTAATCAATACTGGATTGGCGAAAGTCTTCAATCAGTGCGTGTTGCCAGTGATGGCTTATGGAAATGAGACGTGGTCCTTAACTGTGGATCTCATAACAAAGCTCAAAGTCGCACAGCGAGCTATGGAGAGAGCTATGGTTGGAGTATCTTTGCGCGACAGAATCCGTAACAAGGAAATTCGCAAAAGAACGAAAGTAGCCGACATAGCTCAAAAAGTAAGCAAACTGAAGTGACAATGGACAGGGCCACATCGCTCGCAGAACTGACAACCGATGGAGAAGAAAGGTTCTCGAGTGGCGACCACGAACCGGAAGACGCGGTGTTGGACGGCCTCCAACTAGATGGACAGATGACCTCACAAAGGTCGCTGGAAACCGCTGCCACTGGTTGCAGGTTTCGCGGGACCGTTTGTTGTGGAAATGTAGGGGGAAGCCTATGTTCAGCAGTTGCAGCTGATAATGATGATAAATGGACTGTTGTTTAGTAGCGGTATGAAGGCATATTTATGTTTCTTCTAGGTAAACACGCTTCATCGTTCAGACCGCATCATCGTTTAACATCAGGCGAGATGGTGGTCAAGTGTAAACCTGTAAAAGTTAAAAAAATATATTTATACAATACTGAGTTCCCTATACACATATATGTCACCGTGAAATTGTATAAAAACCGTTAGATTATAAAGTAACCTAACTAACCTACCGTAGGATTACAATTTCGCGCGTTAGAATATAATCTGACGATGCTTACAATTATACGGTGACATAATAACAATTATATAAATGATGCGGTTGTAAAGACGTGGTTGTAGTTTCCTTGTGGTCTAGTGTGATACATGATCGCGAGGTAGCATGTTTGAATCCCATGTGTATTTACTACTTTAATTTACTTTTGCTTTAGAACATCGTGAGGAAACCGGAAAAAGTCCCCTAGAATCTCTGCATCATTTGCCAATACGCGCTGAGTCAGGGTGTTTTATGTCTTACACTTTTCAAGAAGACTTTTAAATTTTATCTTTTGTATGACTAGATAAAAGATGGTGAGACTTAAGTACTTTTATTGAAAAAACTTATGAGTTTATTGATAGAAATACTTACTCACCTAAATCAAACTTATTTCCGTCCGTAGCAGGGCAAAGTGCGAATATTATGTCGATAGCTGTTTAGACTTGCAAGTGAATTCGCTTAAGTATTTTTTTAAATTATATAGTGTCGAGCAGGACATGAGCATAAGTAAGCAACATGCCTGCTCATAAAAACACAGTGACACGCAGTTATTGTAACACGAAGAGTCCAAATTATTACTTAGCACTGCGCTACACTCGATACACAGAGATATAAAATGATTTATCTCTAAGTCCTGTAATTTCTCTGGAAAGCGTTACCCTTCGATACGGAAGAATCCTACCACTACAAAATCAAACTTAGCCAGGAATATAACACGAAAATTGAGGAATATACATTCACAAGGAAACGTGTTGAAACGCTACATCTAAGAGATATCTTCTAAGTCTTTAGTGACGCGACTTCAATGGAATGGAATCTATCGAAATCGATTTCCAATAAACCATCGACAATCGAGGCGCGATGACGCGTGACTTGTCAAAGGGATTCTTTCAAAACATCCCCAATTCTGTTCAAGGAAGTTTCAAATATGGAATTCGTACCAACCATAATTTTAATATTGCATTTTGAACCATAGGTATTATTAGAGCCGAAAAACTTAAATATTGCAAAATATTAAAGAAATATATTATTTAATTTTTCATGGGATATTAATTATGTAAAACTGTTTGAGGAACAAACAGCACATTAAATATGAAAAGCTATGAAAAAGATAGTTTTTTGTTTGATTTTGTGGTATCACGAATAAATTAGAAAATATACATATGTGTAATAAAATCTAATTTATGTAGGTATTGCAAACCAATTACAAGACTAAAGCTGGCCTCATACGCACAATGTCTCTCTGGATTTAGATTATTAACTGATAAATATTATACAATGTCAGTATTGCCCGCAAATATTTAAGATTATGGTTTCACAACGCATGAATTATAAACTACGCAGGTTAAACCGGAGGGTGTGTCCATAAGCATGCCCTTGTAGAAATTCTGACGCATTTCTAGATGGCCAATGAGAAATGCTGAAACATTTCTAAATGACCATGGTCCCGAGTTTTCCCGTCGATCTTTTATCATTTCCGAGCGTGACGCTAGAATTCAATTCACAACCTACGAAAAATCTGTCTGTGGCCCGTCAAAAAAAGTTTTCATTTCAACAAAGGAACTATATGAAAAAAGACTTCATTGTCGTATACTGTATTAGTTGACGGCTAATCTAGACCCCTGAAATTGAAAATGACCTTTTCCGGTAGGAATCCAAATTTTTCCATTATATAAGTTGTATATTCGTGCGTTTTGCTTAGAGATATAGCTGTGTAGCCTATTTGTTCACAAACACAGTTACTATATTTAGTGTCAAAGAGCAAAAGACAATTTTTTTTTTATAGTACACCTTCCAGTTTATTTATTACTTCCTTTTTCAAAACATCCCCGGTTGTGTAGATTCTGCGTGAAAAATGATAGCTTTGAAATTGTCACACGAACTACGAATTTCAGAGAAATATTTTAAAGTTCTTTGATGTTGCTGCATTTGGTTCATTTTGTTGAAAGGCATAAAGTGATTCTTAATATTTGAATAAAATAGAAGTTGTAATTTAGACTGTTTGTTTTTTTTAATGAAAGCTTATATAGCCGCGTTGAGCTGTTTTTGGAGGAGGAAATCTTATGGTATTGTGATGTGATGGTACCGACATGGTAATGTAGCGGCGTAGGAATTAAGGAAGTAAGTTAAGTATATACTCATAGTGGCCTCGGCTGCTTTTTCGAGCGTCTTTCACTTTACCGACAACAACATGGAATAGATGGACGAAAAAGTTTGAGGCGATGGAATAAAAGTTTGAATTTAAAATAACATGCCTAATATTTGCTGTTTCTCTATGTACTTAATTTAATACTGATCCGTTGAGTTCTCATAACGGTTTTATGAAAAAATATTAAAAATGTTCAAATATCCGAACATCCCAACATCCACCAAACATTAAAACTTTGTTATTTATAATAAAACCAGGATGCAGAGGCAAAACTTTAATGAAAAAGAGAATACTCATTATATCTTCTTAAATAATTACGTATTCCCTAGCGTATGGAGCAAGTAATTAAAGTTTGTAAACGAATCCCCAGTAGCTTTCCGCCATAAAAAGGATAAGTATTTTAAATAACTAATTACGACGTCTAAAAGCTACGAAAAAAACTTCTAACTACATTTCAAAGACAGAAAAAATTACACTTCTGTTCCAGTCGGGAAGTTGTACATAAACTGGAATACAAACCGTTATAAGAATTTAATTCTGGTAATTATTATTTTGTAAAATACTTTATAGTGTTGAACATGGCCGCATAATAACTAGCTTATCGGTTCTGTAATGGATTTATTTCGTAAAGTGTGCAACTGATCTATGACATAATACATTGCCCATTTAGCTACTGGATTGCTCGTACCTCGTAAAAGTGTCATCGTTTCATGGTTGACGGTCCAAAGATTTGAATGAAAAGTTTTAACGAACGCCTGAGATAAGAGTACGTCTAGGCTGTGGAATGCGTTGCCTGAGTGGGGTTTGGTTACAATGTTGGAGTGAAGACTACAAAGTCGAAAGTGAATCGATATCTTGTCGATAATCACGTATTATCGTAGACCACGACATGGCAGTCAGGTATCTCTTATATAAAACGTTATGTTGGTTTGTGTACGCTTCAAAAACTCAAAAAGTTCTGCACCAATCGAGCTGAAATTTTAGAATGATAATATAATCCGCATCAAGGATTGTTTTTATCTATTTTTTGCATCACAATGTTCCACAGCGAAGCGTGGCAGGGTATAGCTAGTAAAAAATATATTTTGACAAACTCTGTTGTAAGCGAATGTTTTGAATAGCCAATGATGATCAAAACGCCTGCAAAAGTAGGAAGGAGTCAGTAGAAATTGACTTCTTTTTGGGGAGGACAGATAAGGATGTGTGTTTCTTTAGTTATATCTGTGTTCCGATTTGAAAGACAATGTTTCCAGAGAAATTACAAGGCTTAGAGATATAAGATCTTAGATCTCTGGGGGACGAGCGCAGTGCTCACTCTGCAGACTCTTCATGTTCCAATAGCTGCGTATCACTGTGTTGTTATGTGTCAGGCATGTTGCTTACCAACAGGCACATGTCCTGCTCGTCTCGTCACTCTTTATTTAAAAAAAACATTTGGCAAAATTGGCCCCATATAGTGACTGCCTGATGGACCCAAATTCATGTTCTCTCCATAATTATAGAAAAATAATTAATTCCAATCTCACAGGCTTGAATTAATTAGAATATGAATTTGAATTAAAATTATTTTGTGATTGTAAAATGGGTGACTTTGTATAATTTGAGACAAATTATAGATACGCATTCCAGTTTAGGTAAAAGCTTCTAGGTTCCATTTCAGTCGAAAGGTTTCTAGATAAATCTTTTCAGGGATTATTTTTTTGATTGAATAGAGAGATCTTTGTTTTCTCTGCTAAGTAAGTTTAACTAGAAAAAGTTTTTATAGATCCTAAAAATGGCATAAATTTCCTGAAACTAGCTGAAATCGCATTTTTTTACATTTATAGTGGTTTTATACCCATTTACAAAACAATAAAAATATAAATAAAAAGAAATTACAGGGCTTGAGAGGTATAACAGCTTCCGATCTCTGGACGACGAGCGCAGTGCAATGTTAGGTAATTATTTGGAATCTTCTTGTTCCAAAAGCTGAGTGTCACTGTGGCAGGCATGTTGCTTACCATCAGGCACATATACTGGTCGTCTCGTCACTCTTTTTTTGAAAAACAATAAGAAAATCCTTGACTGGTGTTCACAAATTTGTTAACTAGTTAAATTTGCTAGTTTTAATTATCGGCTTTTGATGTGTAAATAATAATAAAATAAAAATCTCTTTATTTGAACAGTTTACAAGACATCGTAATACAGTAATTATTACAGTAATACAGTAATTAATTGTGTGCAAAAGAGCTTGTATTTCGACAAAGACGTCATCTTAAGATTTTAATATTAGATTCTGTTACACAAGGCCAAATACGTAAGCCGCAGACAGAGGGTTCAAAATGAAACTAAAATTGCTTAGAGCAAAATTCACTAGGTAAATTTTACATTATAAGATCTTAAGCCTATCTAACCTAGGTGCGAACAAGAATGACTTATTCATTTAAAACTATCTTTGATTAGGAGTTACTTATCTAGGACGTTATGTAAGTTACGGCTAGTCTTTCTAGTTCACTCTATAGTATAATACCATAGAATCCCACTAAATGGTCCCAGTGCTGGGACTCTGGACCTTTCCCAAAAAGAGGCTACATTCCACCACGCTGGCCCGTGCGGGTTGGTAGATGACACGTGACTTTGAAAGATTCTAGGAACATTTCGGTTTCCTTACAATGTTTTCTTTCACCGCTTTTCATGTCAGCAGCACATGACTTCGAAAAGATGTGGTGTTCTGATATTTAATCACTCCTGATCGGCAGTTGCCGTTTTCTCGTCTTTGTAGTGGTAGGAGTCTTAGCAGAGTCCGCCTGGGGAAGTACCACACCTTTACCAATTATTCTACTGCTAATCAGTAATGTGCAAACATTATTGTGTTCCGGTTTGAAGGGCAATGTTTCCAGAGAAATTACAGAGCTTAGGGATATAACATCTTATATCTCTGGGTGACGAGCGCAGTGCAGTGCTAGGTAATGATTTGGACTCTTCATGTTCCATTAGCTGCGTGTCACTGTGCTGTTATGTGGCTGGCATGTTGCTTATTATCAGGCACAGGTACTGGTAGTCACGTCACTCTTTATTTAAAAAAAAAATTGGTTGCCTGTAAAGTCGGTATACGGGCGAAAGTTTTACGTGACAACGACTTTGAGTGGTAAAATAATTTTACGGAAGGGACGCGTGCCTTTCACTTTTTATGTCTGGCTCTCTCGCTCTTAGGCGGGCTAACCATGCCCGAGTGGAAGGGACGCGTGCCTCTCACTCGCTCTCGTTGTGAGCACATAACGTGAGCGGAGCGTAACGCAGTTTCTTGAAGTGTCACCCGGCAAACCAATTTATAAGACGTTGTCACGTCAAAAAATATGCACAAACTTTAAGTTGAATTTCCTTTCGCAGATACATCGCCCCTTTCCTCCTCGCTACGACGACCGTTGCCAACACTCTCATCGTGGTGGTGCTTCCCGAAGACACATGCGGACTCCGACGAATGTCGTCCTCATGGCCATGGCTTTGTGCGATATGTTTACAATGCTGTTTCCTGCTCCGTGGCTCTTCTACATGTATACTTTCGGAAACCATTACAAGCCTTTGAGTCCGGTGCGAGCCTGTCAAGCTTGGAATTATATGAATGAGGTAAGATTTTTATTTTTTTAATACTTATCTATAATCTATGCTAATATTATAAAGCTGAAGAGTTTGTTTGTTTGAACGCTAGGCTCTCGGGAAGTACTGGTCCGAATTGAAAGATTATTTTTATTGGATAGTCCATTTATCGAAGATGGCTATAACTATATATAGAACATAACGCTACTATTAACAGAAGTGAAGCATGAATCAAGAATGTAACAAAATCGGGGTAATATATTCCTTTTTGAGAGTTTTCGTACGTTTCGTGCTTTAACATGACAGCATGTGTCTAAGATTGCGTCATCAATATAAACCTTTGCTAATCAAATTTGTTTCTAAATCTGAGTTGGTACGACCAATTTCCGACAGGTGGCGTAGCAGGTAGCTGAAGAGGTGTATTGTTTGAAAGCTATATTCTCAGGAATGACTAAACCGATTTCAGTCATTCTTTCACCGTTGGATTCACAGATGAGTGCTATATAATGTACTACCGGCGAAGCCGGGGCGAACATCTAGTAATATTATAAAGGTGAAGAGGTTTTATGTTTGAACGCGCTTGGCGGTTTCGCCCGTAGTACATAATATAATATAGTCTATGGCTAAGGATCATGTACATATCCAATTGAAAGATTTTTTTAATCGGTCTCGTAGTTATTTTGTGGTTTCGTGTTATTTACCTGACTGTCTGATGTTATTTACCTGATAGCCTATAATAGGTAAATAGTATATAAATATTGATGGACAATTCCACACAACACCATCTATCCCCATTTGACACCATTTGACTTTATGGCGGTCAGATAGCTTATATAGTAATATAGTTGTAAATACATATTTATTATACACTAGTTGTACCCTGCCACGCTTTGCTGTAGCACATTCTGATGCAAAAATTTGATAAAAATAAACCTTGATGCGGATTATATATCATTGTAAAATTTCAGCGCGATCGGTTCAGCACTTTTTGAGTTTTTGAAGCGTACACAAACCAACATTACTTTTTTATATATAGAGATAGAAATACCCAGATACAGTACAAATATTTGTATTCATCACACAAATATTTGCACTGGGTGGGAATCGAAGCCACAACCCTCGGCTTCGTAGCCAGAGTTAACACCCACTAAGCCACGACCCCAGTCATATCTACTAAGTATAAATCGATTTTTTTTTCAACTTTTTTTCATAGTATGGTATGATAAGACGAGCAGGATTGCCATGATTCACGTTTTAACTAATTGTCCTTTAATTCCCGTTTGGTAATTATGAATTATGAAATGTGAAAGCGCGCAGACGCTAAATGCAACGCCGCGCGCGAGTAAAGACCGCTAAATGCAACGCCGCGCTGTAGCGCGCGCGTTCTATCTATTACGAGTAAAAGACCGCTAAATGCAACGCCGCGCTGTAGCGCGCGCGTTCTATCTATTACGAGTAAAAGACCGCTAAATGCAACGCGCGTTCTATCTATTACGAGTAAAAAGACAACGCTAAATGCAGCTGAAACTTAAGTCTGGTTAAACTTGCTATTTTGCACTTAGGTATATAGATAATTATAGTATTTATTGATTTACTATATTTGAGGTAGTCTGGAGAATTGCTGAACGTAGAAATAAAACAAAATGGTTTAATTGAAACGATTTTAAAAATCATACAGGTATGCAATATCAGGTACTTAACTCAAAAAGAGATATAGCGGCCACTTTCTCTGATACTAAAACCTTACATTAAAATTACAATATTTTAAAAAGTATAGAAAATGGCAGCAGTACCTATGCAGTTGAAACTAAAATCAGTTGCATTAACGGAACTGCTATTCAACATATACTTTTAATTTTAAATAAGCTTTAGGAAATGATTGAGAACCAAATAAATACAGAGAAACTAGGCACCAGCCTTATTGTGGTAACCAGTGAAAAAAAATCAATAACATGGGACAGTAGGTAATACTCATACGAGGGTCAAACTGAAAGTTCTTAGAAAATCAAAACTGATTACATTAGCCAGTTATTAGTTTTATTATATCTTTTCAAAATATTGTCCATTCACGTCAATACACCGCTGCATGCGATGGAACCACTGGGAAAAGCACTTTGCCCACTCGTCCTTAGGGGTCTCTTCAATGGCATCGCGATACGCAGCCACCGCTTCTTCAGCATTCATAAACCGCTTTCCTTTAAGTTTTTCTTTAATTTTAGAAAATAAATAAAAATCACAAGGCGCGAGGTCGAGGCTATACGGCGGGTGACCCAGTAATTCAACGTTTGATGTCGCCAAACAGTCGATCGTTCGCTTGGCGGTGTGCGATGAGGCGTTGTCGCGGTGAAGGAGGATCCTACTGCGAGGTCGTTTCTCTCGAACTTTTTCCAAGACAAGTGGCAAACAATTGGTAGTGTACCATTCTGCAGAAACTGTTTTTGATCCTCTAACACAATTGTTGCGAAATGACCTATCCTTCCAAAGAACGAGGCCACCATTTTTTCCCCGCACTTCGATCTCTCTTCACTTTAGTTGGCAACTCGTCGAAAGGAAACACCCACTGAGCAGATTGTCTTTTGGTTTCAGGATCATAACAGTAAATCCAGCTTTCGTCACCTGTTAGTATGTCGAACACAGCATTTGAGTCACCTCCGTTAAATCTTTCAATCATTTTACGGCACCAATCCACACGATGGAGTTTTGAGCCTCAGTCAAATTATGAGGTATCCACCGGGCGCAAAGCTTCCTGACCGCTAAATGTTCGTGTAGGATTTTGTGCACTTGACTCATACCGATGCCTAAGCTTGTCCGAATCTGCTGATAGGTCACTCTTTTGTCAGTCTCTATCATACGCCGCACAACACAGATGTTATCTTCAGTCGTCGCCGTAGAAGGCCGTCCTCACGTAAATCATCAGTGAGATTAGTGCGACCACGTTTAAACTCATTAAACCAGTTGTAAACAGTCGCACGAGATGGGGCTTCATCGTGAAAGGCCAATCGTAGTCTATCATAACTTTCTTGTTGACTTAAATGACATAGAAAGTCATAAAAAAATCATTGCACGAAAATTTTCTCGTGTTAAATTCATGTTGACGTGACAAAGACAATTTTCAATTTGTCGCCAAATCGTAAAACAAATGACAAATGAATGAAGTATATACTCAGTAATATTGGCAAAGAGTTCTATTTTCAAATTATAGAATTATTTTTTTATTATATTGTTTATAAGTGACCAGTTCTAAGAACTTTCAGTTTGACCCTCGTAATATTATGATAAATCTTTCCGCATTGCTAGACATAACTTCCGCGCTCAAGTACGGTAGTCGTCATATTAAATCTAACCCTCTAAAATTAAATCCCATCCCTCAAGTAAGCATTTAGTATGCGAGCCACGAAGGCTGCTTATTGACATAACTTTGCATACACTGGGAACTAGGGATGAACCACAGGTAGCTGTAGATATCGACAAATTAAAATATATTTTTATAGCCGCTTGATACACCGGCGTGTAATATAGTACCCAAAAACTTGGTTGATGACGACAACAAATAAACTTATAGATGCGTTTTGGGTTTTTGGCGGCAAAAAAAAATTTTCGTGTTTTTATTTGGGTAGGTATACCAATAAATTTGTGTTTAATGGCGTCTATTTGAACCGGTCTTTATTTTAGTAAAACCCACATTAAAATTAAAGTTCATTAACATAGAAAAATCGTAAAATTAAAAAAATAAAATTTTGGCGGGAAAATGGTCCCGAAGTATTGAAAAAAAAAAATTGTGCAATCGAATACAGTTTTTTTTTTTGGTGTTTCGAGTTTGTTATTTCGTATACAACACATTTAACCCATAAAACCACTGTCTCCCTTATAAATTATTAAAGTTATAGTTGTTGGACTACTTGAGAAATCGCAAATTTTTTTACTGAAGTGTCAAAAAATATTAGTTTACATTTCAAGTACATTAATTATAAATAAATGATACCGCTAGAAGCGGCTTGAAACGCTCTTGAGAGTAAATGGCTCAAACGGATAAAAGTAAGGCGGCACTTCATATGCCGAAACACCGCACTTATGTAACCTGACACCCGTTTTCCCGCCAAATTTGTAAAACGCGAAAAGCGGCCAGTGTATCAAGCGGTTAATTATTGATACGGGCAATGATGTTAAAACTAAAGATTTTATGTTAGTGGCCTGGCAATCCACCAAAGGATAGGCATTCGAGGAGGTGACGAGCCGTTGGTTTCCGGCGCGGCATTAGAGCCAAATACGAGGGTTTAATGCCCCCCGCGAGGTAGGCCCACAAGGGCGGTGGCAAGAGGTTCAGGGTCGTTGGTGTGAGTGCGAGAAGTGACCCCGTGATACCTCTGGCCATGCAGGAAAAATTGAGAAATCTGTGGAAATTTTAGTTATTAGAGACACCATGTCTGTTTGCCCATGGTGTCAAGCCCGACACAGCTGCCTTGTCCCTTCACGATGGTCGAAAAAAAGCATTTCCTCTACCTTTTTAGGTAAGCACGCTAAAATGTAAACCGCGTTTATTATCAGACGAGATGACGATCAAGACAAGTGTAAATCTAGAAAAATTAAAAATAAAGTGCCGCTAATTTTTTTATTAATTCTGAGGTGACGTGTCAATGAACATTGCGGTACCTAAACGCCGTATTTCGAGCATTTACTAACAATTTACATGAGGCAAAAAGCTGTTTTTTTTTTTTGCAAAGTCAAATCGGTTTAATTTATCATTTACTACGTTTGTGACATAAACTTGCTCGTACCAACGTAGGCTTACGATGATGAAAAAATCAAGGACTTAACTTTCTAATATTATTCGCTTGTGATCCTAAAACTCACTTATATAAAAAGGTGCACATAACACTCACTTACAAATTGTACGGGACATAATATATTACACATAATAAATGTTTTTGTTGATTTGTTGATAAATTCGATGAATTTAATGAGTCATCGACATTATAGAAACACAATGTTTTAAAGTCATTTACCCCTAATAATTACTATAATCTTTGACGGAAAATTATTATAAATTCAGTTAAAATTCTGTCCGGTTTTAATTAAAACAAATGATCCGTATAATATTCAAATATTTCACGCGTATGTGCGAAATACTCATTTTGAAATTAAAATTTGTATTTTACAGTAAAGCCAACTTATCAGCAGAATGCAGTAATGGCGCCACTGTTGATAAGTGTACTATTACAAAAGTAGACAACTTCTATGTTCGTTAATACTTGTAAACCAGTAATTCCGCTTTTGGTCGTTCTACAGATAAGTTGGTAGCACTGTTCATTACAAACTCTATTAATTAATAAATTTGACACTACTTACGATTTATTCAATAATATATTTACTATACTTGGCCTACACACAGTCTATACGATGGAACGTACTTACGTAGAAGAATCCGATACACTCTCAATTTGGAGACATAAAACGTCAGGAAATAACCATTCGGGCAACGCAATCCACAGCCTTGACATTCTTATAAAAGAAGAATCAAGTTTCCTCGTTTGCCTTTTTGGACGTCACTCATGAAACGATATCGCTATTTCGAGATACGAACATCATTCTTTTCAGTTTTCACTTTTTTGTCTGCCAAAAGTAAAACGTGTAAACATCAAAAACATGGCTCCCATAATCCTTTATGTAGCCGATGATCGTATCCTTATAATGAAGGGTTGTCACGTTTGTTTATTCAACAATATATTTTAAATCAAAGAAAAATACATAATCAAACTCATAGATGACATTTTAAATACTAAAGCAATTTTAGTATACAAAGTTTAGACAAAACAAAAGTCAAATAAAATCAATTTGAGTTTTTTAAATATTTCATCATAATACTTATTTAGTCTATTGTAGTCTAATAACTTATCATAACATGTTCAAGCCGAGAAGAATTAAAAAAAATATTTATTATAAAATATACAATTAATAAAATAAAAAGTATCTATTACATATATTTATTTACAAAATGTACATATATTTAGTCTAGAAGACCTGTGCCAGCAGGAATCGTGCCCAAAATGCTAGCCCCATTGCCACGTTGAATGGAGATACTTATTCGCTGAGCAAAAAAATGGCCAACATTTTGGTCACGAGTTGCATCACAAGGAGACGTTTCGATAAACCATTGTAAATGCTTTTGGCACTCAGTCCAAATTTGATTTAATTTAATTAATTTGAAGTTTTAAATAAATTTTCAAATAGATCCACATTTTTAAACAGATAGATTTTTTTATTTATAATATCAGAAGCAAAATTACACTAAACAATAATGTTTTATGACAAATCAATTGTAAACAGTGTCATGCCACTCTCGTTAAAGAAATAAGTAGACTGTGGAGTGCGTTGCCTGAGTGTCAGCTTTCAGATAGATACCATTATGGTGTATGTAACTAGAGTCTGTATCAGTATCTTATAAAATAAACATGGCAGCCATTGCATTAGCGGAAGTAGTGGTATATTCGTATACTTAGCTAACTATAAAAAATGACACTTAATCTACCACGAAATCAAATAAATTTGAACACTTCTTTTATTTTCAAATTAACAGTTTTTTTACTAATACTCGTAATACATATGAAAGAATATCCATAAAAACAATTTCAGTAATTTTGCCGTGAGTCAATTTGTTTCCTCTAACCTCTGAAACGGCTAGACTGAGTTTCACGGACATTCAGTGGTAGATAGCTACTATCATAAGAAGCCGCTTAACCTAGTTTTATTTCAGAAAAAAAACATAAATTCAAGTTTACGTAAGCTAATCAAAATTAATGATTTGAAGAATTAATTACAAAAATCAGTTGCATGACAGTTAGTAACTGTTGCAAAAAATACAAATGTCCAAAAACTTTACGTGACAGCCCTGCATCCAATACCAGTTGTCCCTCCGGGATAACGTCCTATAATCCCTTGGTATTATACCCGGATATTACCGGATACGTGATGGGACGTCACTAGAATTATAAATGGGACCATATTTTAGACCTTCCGCGTCTACGATGCTCACATCAAACACAAACACAGGCCTGTGCAGAAAGGGTATACTCTCGTTACGCACAAAGGTCCATGTTGCGTTTTTGCGGGTTTTTTAAATATTTTTTCAAGACGAGCAGGACATGTGCCTGTTGGTCAGCAACAAGCCTGCCCACAATAACACAGTGACACGCCGGTATTGAAACATGAAGAGTCCCAATTCTAGGAGCGCACTGCGCTCGTCATCCAGATATATATAAGGTGTATTATCTCTTGGCCCAGTAATTTCTCTGGAAACATTGTCCTTCAAACCGGAACATAGTAATGTTTGCACGCTACGGCTAGGTGGAAGAATAACTGGCAAAGGTGTGGTACTTCCCCAGGTGGACTCTGTAAAGACCCCTACCACGACAAATTTTGACAATTCTACCGAGGATAAGCTGTCCACTAAATGTTCCACTGCTGGGACTCGGGGCCTTCTCTCGCAAGAAGAGAGAGAGTCAAGGTTGCATCCACCACGCTGGCCCACTGCGGGGTGGTGGCTGACGACACATGACCTCGAGAGATTTTAGGTATATGTCGGTTTCCTCACGATGTTTTCCTGCGCCGTTTTAAGTTACCAGCATTACACACGTGACTACAAAAAGATAGTGGTGCGCGTGGAATTTGAATCCGATGCTCCGGATCTCAGGAAAACATCGTGAGGAAACCGACTAGACCAGCCGTACCTAAAATCTCTCGAGGTCATGTGTCGTCAGCCACCACCCCGCAGTGGGCCAGCGTGGTGGATGACCTTGACTCTCTCCTTCCGCCGGACGCAGCCGAAACTCGAGTCGGATTGACCGACCGTATATACGTGAGTGTCCTGTTATCCAATTAAATATAAAATATATAGTAGGGATTATTAAAACCAATAAGATAAGAATATATTTTTAAAAATACTGCAGTTCCGTGAAACTCCATTACGAGTGCACAATTTCCGGAAAAACCGGCGTCGTCACGGAAATAAACCCCACGAACCGAGCTCAGCTACTCTTAGACCAAGAGACTGCCAACTAGACTTTCGATATTTAACTAACCTGTAAAAACGAGGCAATGAAATGAAATTTATTCCATACGAAATAGAGCACATATTAAGATGTTCGTATTATTTAGTAAATGGTCAAACTATTTTGCGCAGAAACTGGCATACAAAGGAGGAGTTTCTTAATTCGGTTGTATGTGTTTTAAGCTATTCCATAGCTTTTATAGCGAGCTTTGGGCGCGGAGACCGAATCAAGAAATTTCGTAACGTAAAAACCTAACCTACTCCAAATTTAGTCACTCGCCCATTTGACTTTAAATCTTATTTTTACTATGACTTACAGGCTATATTTGAATAGGAAGCTGTGTTACATACGTTTTTATATACATTATTTAATCTTTGAAGGGAAAATATGGCACAATTCGAATTTGGAATTTTGATTTCTGAATTCGTTTGTTGCGATAGGGATAGCGATAAATGTCGATAGCGTTTTATTGTCTGTTATTGTCAATTGATTAATTTAATTTGTAGAAAGTGAAATTCAAAAAATTCAAATAAATAATACTTTATTTCATTTTAACAATATGGCCTGATGGTAAATTCACTTCAATAAACTAACATGCAGAATTTTATCATGTTCCAATAGCTGTGTCTGTGCTGTTATGTGTCAGGCATGTTGCTTACCATCAGCAGCTGTCCTGATAGTCAATCTTTCCCTACAATATGATAGCTCCCACAATAGGATTCCCTGTGTTTGTGAGCTAGTTCTCTTCGATTCACGTGCTATCTCTATATATATATATAAATGTTATGTTGGTTTATGTACGCTTCAAAAACTCAAAAAGTTCTGCACCGATCGAGCTGAAATTTTACAATGATATATAATCCGCATCAAGGATTTTTTTTATCTAACTTTTGCATCACAATGTGCCACAGCGTAGCGTGGCAGGGTACAGCTAGTAGTTAATAATAATGGTATGATAAAGACGTAAATTACTTAAGCTATAAAGTGAAAAAGGCTTGTGACTTCTCTTTTTTTTCTTTTTTTAATACAATTTACATTATAATTGCATAAGTTGATAAAAAATGCTATGCAATGGTTTTACCGCGGCAGTCCCCGGGTGCCATGCGTATTTTTTTATTGACATGACCACAGGACGTGGCGTCTATTAAATCGATGAACGCTGCCGCCGGCTGCATGCACGAAAAAGTGTCCCGTTACGTTCATTGTATGCTTGCGCCGCATCTACCAATGTTTTGTTCTGACGTTGTCACTTTAAAATAACGTCCGTAAACAACAGACTTTACAGACAACCATTTTTAGGGTTCCGTAGCCAAATGGCAAAATACGCGACCCTTATAGATTTTTTTTTTTTAACTTTTATAGGTTTACACTTGACCGCCATCTCGCCTGATGTTAAGCGACGATGCGGTCTACGATGGAGCGTGTTTACCTAGAAGAAACCGATTCACTCTCGATTTGAAGACACAAAGATTGTAACCATCGGGGAAAACCCACTCAGACAACGTATTCCACAGCCTAGACGTTCTTATCACAAAAGTAGAGTCAAATCTCTTCGTTCGTGTCTTTGGAACATCAACCATGAAACGATGTCGCTTTTTCGAGCTACGAGCATTCCGATAGAAAAAGGGCAAGGTGGTATCAGATCATGCAAATCAGTCGCACACTCTCCAAAGTGTATCCGATAAAAAACCGACAGGCTGGCAATTTTTCGGCGATGATCAAGACTTTGTAGTCTTTTTCGCAGAAGAGAGTCATTGCCTATGAGCCTTTTGGCACGTCTCTCGATCGATTCCAGGGCCTCCAGCTGATACTTAGCCGATCCATCCCAAAGGTGCGAACAGTACTCCATACAAGAACGAATCTGTGCTTGATACAATGTGAGGGACTGTTCAGAGTTGAAGTACCTACGCACCTTTGAGAGGACATCTAGTTTACACCTAGATCCGCCATGTCTGTCTGTTTGTCTGTCCATCTGAATGTGATAAATGTTAAAACGTCATAAATTCACTATTGTTATAACACTGATTTAAGTAACAACGAACTACAAGAACTTTTATATTATGTTACTTGTTGCTACGGAAGTCTTCATGGGCGAGTCTGACTCGCACTTGATCACTTTTTTTTGTATGGATGTTACGCGATAGCTGATTTTTTTTTTTTTTGGTGGTCCCATATAAATATTATCGGTGCGGTGGTTTTTGAAATATCAACAAAAAACTTAATTCATCACAATTATTTAGATGGCGTAGCTTCTAATGAAATTCAGACGAGTGTCTGATTTTAATTTTAATTTTGAATTGTTTGTGGGTTTTGTTATTTTTTGCAGAAAATTAAATTACGTAAACGCCATTTTGTTGGCACACGCTTCGAATCAAAGGAAAAAAGAATAAGAAGAAAAACTCTCACTCTGTTTCTTCCGTTTTTTTTTAATTTTTTTTTTTTTTTAATGTTTTCCATTACAGTTCAAAGCAATACACTAGTACTTACGATTAGCGGATATTTTATAATCCTAAGACACCCTGAAGTCCGTTTGGGGCACCACACCTTTGTCAGTCATTCTACCGCCACTCAGTAATGTGAAAACATCTCTGTGTTCCGGTTTGAAGGGCAAGCCTTTGTTTTCAGAGAAATTACAGTGTGTCATGCTTTGGATAAAGATTTTTTTAGCTGTTACATAGGTACGTGGGAACAAAGATTTGCAGACACACAAATTTCATCCTTGAAGTATTGGCACAGTATAAAGAAATACTATATTTTTTCAGACTGTGGTAGTAATGTCTACAGCAAGCAACACGGTAGGGAGTAAGCATACACAGCGTTTCCCCTCTGTCAAAGTACAAGTCCGCGTGGACCATGAAGTCCAGGAGAAGTTTGATAATATGCTGTGGCGTGAGGGTGGGGCTAGATTTGTGAATGGTGCTTTATTTTTTATGTGTTAGTGATTTGCCTGTCTGAGTATGATCGGCAATGGATTGGTACAGGTATGTTTGTATGTAATAGTGCAGTTTTGCGCTAGTGTGCAACTTTCCCCTCCCGCAAGAAATGACAGAATGATTTGAACAATATTTTTTAGCTAAGGCTTCCATGCTAGCACGGAAGATCGAGTTGCTCGATGAGTGTCTATGACTGTTGTTGTTCGGCTTGCCGCGAATATTTATTTCATCAAACGTTTATTTCAAATAGTTCACTGAGATTGGTCGTTTTGGTTGCAACAACTCACTGACGGCCGACTGGAAACATAACTCAATGGTATTTCTTTTACCAAATAATGAAATACAGAGATAAAGCATTGTGAGTTCTCTTGGATGTAAAAACCCGAAAGCGCAATAACGTTCCTCAGTAACATTCAAACGAAGCCACAACGTACAGGGGAATAGACAAAGCGTTTGTTACGATTGAATTCTATTGAAGTCAAGTTGTTTTATATAACAGGACTAGTTAGCGGTCCGTTCCGGTTTTGTCCGTGGTATATCTATATCTATACTAATATTATAAAGCTGAAGAGTTTGTTTGTTTGTTTGAACGCTTGGATCTCGAGAAGTACTGGTCCGAATTGAACGATTATTTGTCTATTGAATAGTCCATTTATCGACGAAGGCGACATAACGCTACTATTAATAGAAGCGGAGCATGAATCAAAAATGTAACAAAAACGGGAAAAAAAATCCTTTTTGAGAGTTTTCGCACCGTGCTTTGACATGACAGCATCTGTCTAAGAATGCGTCATTGAATGTAAACCTTTACTAAACAAATTTGTTTCTAAATCTGAGTTGGTATGACCAATTTCCGACAGGTGGTGTAGCAGGTAGCTGAAGAGGTTTTTTGTTTGAAAGCGATATTCTCAGGAATGACTGAACCGATTTCAGTCATTCTTTCACCGTTGGATATGTACGGGATCCCAATGAGTGCTATATATGTACCACGGGAGAGGCCGGGGCGGACATCTAGTTAAAATATATATCCTATAGTACTCAGGGATCACATAATATACAATATGTTGCAGAAATGGGCAAAATATTTATGGTAGTTCATCTACATTCAGTTTTGAATCATATATATGTGAAAATTAGACATGAAAGGTCAAAATTGTTTTTCCATAAAAAAATTAAATTGTTTGTTTGTTATTTTATTACTAATGGCCAGATCTCAGCACAGATTTTTGTACCACGCGACATCGCGGCATCGGCGGCAAGGTCGTTTGTCAGCTGTACATGCGTTATGGTTGAAGCTGGTGATTTGGTGGGAATTTTACGTCATACTTTAATTCGAATTATCTCGTGATCTACATCAGTGTTAGAATAGACTGTTAAAATATTGTTGGTGTTAAATCAACAACTATATCCAACAGTGAAATAATTTTTGAAATCGGTCTTTGTGGTCTTCTAGACCACAATCGAACTGATCCGTTCATACGTTACGACGTGATTGAGCAAGAATCATCCGAACATTAACATTTAGTAGGATATGAAGATTTTCCTCTCAATGCAAGTTGTACCTAGATTGATTATGTTATAGCTTAATTAAGCATGAGATACTTCTACAACTGAAAATTGAGTAGGGGTAGGACTCTTGGCAGAGTCCGCCTGGGGAAGTACTACGCCTTTGCCAGTTATTTTACCGCCAAGCAGTAATGTGGCAACATTACTGTGTTCCGATTTGAAGACCAATGTTTCCAGAGAAATTACAGGGCTTAGAGATATAATATCTTAGATCTCTGGGTGACGTGCGCAGTGCAGTGCTAGGTAATGATTTGGTCTCTTCATGTTCCAATATCTGCGTGTAATAGTGCTGTTATATGGCAGGCATGTTGCGTACCATCAGGCACATATCCTGCTTGTCTTGCCACTCTTTCTTAAAAAAATATTTAAAAAATAGTTAGATGTTCAGGCAAGATTTAAACCAACGACCTCAAGATTATGAGTTGGACACCCACGCCTCTAGGCTAACACAGTTTCTCAGAAATCCGACTTGATCATCACCACATTTTGTCTAAAAAGTATTTTTCTACCTCTGACCGAACACCTTAAGCCGTGAAGCATCGCTGGTTTACGGTAGCAATTTTCCGTTGGTTTATTTTCATGTTATAAAGTCGAAAGTGCAACTCACAAAGTTCCTCGGTTCAAATCAAACTCTGAATCGAACCTGTGATTCGACAAAGCACTCGTAAGGGTTCGGTCCCACTGTTAGAGTTTGCGGACGAGCGGAATAAATCTTTCCTGTCAGACCCCTTCAGTAGTTTTGGCTCGACATAGTATCAAACATTCATACAAGCATACAAACTTTCGCATTCAAAATACTAACGGCACTAGTAAGATAAAAAAATTGCAGTCATAGGAACAACCTATAGGTGTGTTAACTCTTACAACTTAGAATTTTAGCAGGAAACAGCACTAATGTTTCACAATACGTCACGATAATATTCGTAATAGCAACATTATTATAATATAGTAATGTTATAATACTGTTGCTATTACTCACGTCGGTGATGTACACTCAAAAGATTTCATCCATTCAATAAGTATGTAAGGAATACGTCCCACTCCAACGCAACGCCGCTGCCCAGTATTATGCATAGTGATGTGAACGTGTAAGGTTTTCTCGTACCAACCAGCTAAACGCTGCTAAAGAAACTTTAACTTCCTAATTTATTATCTCCAAAAAAACAAAAACCGGCTTCAATTTTAAATTAAATTGAGTCACTTAAATAAATTTCATAAGAAGCTACGACCAATTCATCATGAAAATATAGTAAAAATTAAAGTCATATAAATGTTAGCCACTTGAGAACCTTTCTTGTCTCTTCTTCTTTGAGAAGGTTCTCGAGTGGCGACCACGAACCGGAAGACGCAGTGTTGGACGGCCTCCCCTATATGGACAGATGACCTCACAAAGGTCGCTGGAAACCGCTGGTTGCAGGTTGCGCAGGACCGTTCGTTGTGGAAATCTAGGGGAAGCCTATGTTCAGCAGTGGACGTCTTGTGGCTGATGATGATGATGAAATGTTAGCAAAAATCTAGTATTTTGTTGATATTTCAAAACCGTCACACCAAATCACTACATGGATTTCGATACAATTTAAATGGAACCTTTGAAAAAAATAATCATAAAAATCGATTCCCAATTGGCGGATCTATCACGTATCATACATACATAAAAAAATATTATACAACCGAATTGATAACCTCATCGTGTTTTAAAGTCTGCTAAACAATATTTTTTTCAGCGATAAGCTCTACATTCTCTCGTGCTGTTCAATAGTGCGCTACAGCGTACAGTGGCACCACACCCCATTCTCGCCAGTATTACGGGCGTAAAGTTTAAACCGTGAAGTATTGAAAAGTGCAGCTGCAGATTCTAGTGGCGATTGGAAAATCGAGCATTTCAGGTGCAAAGCTTTTGTACCGCTTTAAAAGAGATTTCGCTTGTAAAAAAGTCGCTATGACCTAAAAACAGGTCGTTTAGCTATTCGATAACAAGAAAAAGCTAGTTTTGGTACGAATACCAATTATTTCTCGAATGAAATAATCGTCTTATACAAGCAGTGCTCCGTGGATTCTCCTGTATAGTTTCCAAACCCATTATATTCCAACGATAAACATGACACAACCTTATTGTTATTCCATATTATTATCCTTTTAGGTACATAATATTCAATAACTATGTAGGTACCAACTTTCATCCACCATCTAGATTATTTCTACAGTTTTTTGCATGAAAGAGCCATCGATATAAATCAATCGATGTGCCCTGAGCACCTTGAAATTGTTACAAAATTGCGATTTTGTGTAGTGTGCGTGGTTTACAACTACCAATCTACTTGACACCTAGAATCGCTAACGGCGAGGTATATTGGTGGTGGTGGACAATTCACACACACACACACGATTCACACACAATTCACACACAATTCACACACACACACACACAGGTATGTTGTGGTTCTACTTATTTTGGTTCTTGACAACGAATAGCGATAAGTATAAACGTCCGGCGTTTACCGCCACTTACAATCGACTAAAACAGAAAGAGTGAGCTCACTCTTCCCAACGATAATACAATTCCGTGCGCTTGAAGTTTGGGAGGGCACATCCATTCATTTATATTGATGGAAAGAGTGACATACATCCATCCATCCGCACAAAGTTTCGCATTTAAAATGTTAGTAGTATTCTCAGTGATTTTTTGCGATACCGCGTACACAGGATAAGTAGCCCACTAAATATTCCCACTACTTGGGGATTCCAACTGCACCCACCGAACGAAAAAAAAGCGGGTAGGCGAATGACACACGACGACAAAAAAAAAGATGCTTGCGTGCGTACATAAATAGATATATATTATACTTTTAATTTATTATTTTTTATTTAATCACAATACTGAAGAATAGAGGGTACAAACTCAAAGAGTTAATAACTAGGGTTGTCGACGATCCGTAATTACTGGCGGAGTATCCGTAATATCCGTTACTCGGGTCCATTGTTGCCGGTATCACTCGAATGGGCCATTGTTTGAACACAATGTTACAACCCTACCCTACAGAACTGGCTAACATGACTTGTGGCGAAAATGTGGAACTATTTTTTGATGTGGTAAGACTCTTTGCAGAGCCCGCCTGGGGAAGTATCACAAACAGGAATGTGGAAACATCACTGTATTTCGGTTTGGAGGACAATGTTTTCACAAAAATTAGAGGGCATAGAGATAAATAATTTTAAAGTTGGCACGGAACCCATATGCCACGTTTATGAACTATTAAGAACTGTTCTATATGCATAATAAACTTGAATTTACTCTTAAACATTTTGCGGGTAGTTTTGACAAAACAAATTAGGTATAAGTGAACACTAAACATTTAACAACAAAAAAATTCGTGGCAACAGAAAAAAAAAACTTTAGGAGTGTAATGAATAAATAGAATTTGTCTTTAAAAAGTCTCACCATCAAGGAGATGAAGAAAAAGCGTAGTGCAGTGCTAGGTAATGATTTCATCATCCATGCTTTCAGTACCATGCTTCCAACGCACACTGCGTTAGACGCTTTTAAATGCGTGAAATTTTGGAAGCTTTTACCAATATACGTAGCAGTATATAATTAGATATATAGGCGATATATTTTGCAACATTAGTGTTGTTTGATACTAAAACTCTGAGTTACAAATTATTGCTTCTATTGGCAGTCCCTGTGACTGTTTTTTTCTATTTATTTATTTCTGAAGGATCGTATACAAAACAAAATCATCACGGACCAAGATTATCGAAATAGCTAACGTACCAGCTAGATGAAGTGGCAGTGGGAGGGTTTGCTATCGAAGACCCGATTACCGTTGGTGTTGACGAATCCTAGGTTTGATCGAGACCGAGAGTTGACAAACGTAGTGTAGGACGCCCTGATAGTCTATGGAGTGACGAAACACGTAAGGCAGCAATGGCTGGATTAGAAGCCTTGAGGATATTGCTGATTTGCGAATAATGGCAGAGGTCTAGCAGTGGACTAATATGATAGGCTGATGATGATGATTTTACTTTAGCTCAATTCAAAATTTGGAAAGTGTTTGCTCCTGTGGCTGTTCAGAGATTTATTAAAATACAGCAGAAATTATATTACACCCAAATACTAAACATTTCGAAAAGATTGTTCCACATTTTATCGTGTAAATGAGATCTATATAGCAGAGTGAAAACTGATTGTGGCGCCACCGTCAATCGTCAATAGTTTTAAGTTATAGCGTAGGCGTCATGCCTACTCGAAATGATAGCGACGAACCTAGACCAAAGTTATAACATGTCCATATGAATATGTTTTTTCGGGCCATATCCTGAATTCTTTTTGATGTACGATCTAATACCTTTTTTCTATCGGAATGCTCGCAGCTCGAAAAAGCGACATCGTTTCATGGTTGATGTTCCAAAGACACGAACGAAGAGATTTGACTCTACTTTCGTGATAAGAACGTCTAGGCTATGGAATACGTTGCCTGAGAGGGTTTTTCCCGATAGTTACAATCTTTGTGTTTTCAAATCGAGAGTGAATCGGTTTCTTCTAGATAAACACGCTCCATCGTAGACCGCATCATCGTTTAACATCAGGCGAGATGGCGGTCAAGTGTAAACTTATAAAAGTTAAAAAAATATCGTTGCTTAAAATGAACCATTTGGCACGTCTCGATCGATTCCAGAGCTTCCAGTTGTGCTTAGTCTACCTATTCCATTGGTGTGAACCAAAGACAGTAACCCACTTGACTGATCGTACGGCTTCCCCTCCTTCGCCGTTTAGTAGCAAGATTGCTGATTTCAGCACAATGGGAACCCGCTGATGTGTTTCTTTGCATCCTACTCTATTCTTTGAAGTTTGTATAACTCTATCTCGTTTTGCCCGATCATTCGTAGAACGTAGTGCACGTCACACGGATGTTCGGTAATCACAAGCGCGCTATTGTACCTCGTCTTGCGCCCCCGCTGGCGAGTTGTGTTAGTAAGCGAAATTCGTATCATCGCCGATCAACAGGGTATCTGATCTGTGGTGTGAGTAGTACATATGAAAGAGCGAATCTGCGCTTGGTATAGCATGAGCAACTGTTCATACTTACTTGATGTACCAATATTTAGAAACATCACGATTCTCTACTGAGTATTTCATGCATGCTTCATTCCAAGCTCATTTATAAGCGATTTAAAAAAAAAAAGAGGAGGTTCGAAATTTGTTTGCATGTTTAAATTTTTTGTATGTATCTTATTATTTATTAGCAAAGTTATTCTCGATGTAGATAACTCTACATTTCACACATAGACACACAAGTAAGTATAAGAGCTACGTGTGTGTGCCGTCTGTGCTATTGTGTATGTGTAGTATGTGTAGTTAGAAAGTATTGTTTAAGTAGGTATAGTTCTTACTTGCTACGGGTATCATACCCGTAGCATGATAATTCGTGGTATCAAAGCATTTTTTTTAAAGTTTTTTTACAATTAACCTCAGCCAATGTGTTGAAAATACCAGTTCTGAAAATCGCTTTTTACGGTTCCGTAGCCAAAATACGAAACCCTTATAGATTCGTCATGTCTGTCTGTCTGTCTGTCCGTTCGTATGTCACAGCTACTTTTCTCCGAAACTATGAAAACTATTATAAGTTTTAGGGGTGTCCAATACATAAACTGATCAATACCATACGTGTGGGTTATCTATGAATAGGTCATCAAAAATTATATTTAGGTTTCTAACATACTTTTTTTCTAAACTGAATAGTTTGTGCGAGAGGCTCTTCCAAAATGGTAAAAAGTGTGTCCCCCCCTCCCCCCGTAACTTCTAAAATAAGAGAATGACAAAATAAAAAAAAACGTTACCGTGTAAACCATTAACGAAAATTGGTTTGAATGATATCTAGTAAGTAGTTTTATTTTAATACGTCATAAATTGACTATTGTTAAAACACTGATTAAAGTAACAACGAAGTACAAGAACTTTTGTATTATGTTACTTGCTGCGACGGAAACCTTCATGGGCGAGCCCGACTCGCACTTGACCACTTTTATTTAAACTCAGGAACACAGAGTATGGAATCCCATTCCACTTTTGTAGAAGTGGCAAAAATATGTAGTTATGTCTACGTATGTACATTTGTACATACGTACGTACGTGTTTTTTATAATCAGTACTTTCCGTCTCGTCGAGTGTCCTCATAAAATTATGCTTAGTCTATAAAAATACAGGTGACACAAAAAGGGCCAGCAAAAAAAACAAAGCAGCCATTTTAAATAAAGCTTCAAAATCACTTCAAAATTAAAATGAGGATTGAGGATATTTTATTGAAATAATGTGACAAGCTTCAGGGCAAAGACCGCGCGGTTCCTTTGTGTGAATTGTAAGCAAATGACGTGCATGTTTTCTATGGCAACAGAGTGATGTGCCACGACAAAAGTATGACAATAATAATACCGCAAGAGCGACAAGGCAAGACAGATGGTAGCGGTTGTGCCAACTCTATACGTAGTGTATGTAAACTCTGCGTCAGGGTAACACTCTTGCATGCAATCCATTGACCATTGTATAAATGTCACACAATTATTTGAACACTAGCATCGCCTTGCGGTTTCACCTGCGTAGTTCCCGTTCCTGTTATTTTCCCGGGATAAAAATCTATGATATGTTCTTGCAGACGGTAATCTAACTGTGTTCTAAATTTCGACCTGACCCGTTCAGACGTTCCAACAGGATTGAGCAACTAACACCCAAACTATAGCATTTATAATGTTAAGTAGGATGTAGTACGTAAGTACGTCCATGAAATAGCATCTCAGACATAGGAAACCAATACAGTCGACCACTTTAAGCTGCCCACTTTATGTTTTTAATTGCCTCTAACTTAAAACGGTGAAGGAAAACATCGTGAGAAAACCGACATGAACTTAGAATCTTTCGTAGTCATGTGTCATCCACCCTCCCGCACTGGGTCAGTGCAGTGGATTATTCCTTGTGGCCTTGACTCTTTCCTTGCGAGAGCAGGCCCGAGTCCCACCAATGGGAGCACTTAGTGGGCTGCTTTCATGTGTCCACTTTATGGCCATAAAGTGGACACTATATATATATATACTACATATATAATCTACACTGGTCCACTGCGGATTGATGAACGACACATAATCTCCAAATAATCTAGTACATTTCGATTGCCTTACGATGTCTTCTTTCAGCGTTTTTTCAGCAGTTTTGATCGTGAGTTGAACCTGGGGCAGATTGGCGAAGACTATATAGCACCAGGTTAAGTATAAAAATAAAGGACTTTGAAAAGACATGTTGAGAGTGAGTGAGGGGATTGACTTTTTCTAAATCGCAACATTTTAACATACCCCAGCCCCACAATGTAATAATGTATACCCACAATATCCGTGTGTATACATATAATTAAATTCTGAAATTGAAATGTTAATACGCAAAGATAGATTTAATTTAAACTAATGATCTGATAGCATTGCTGCCCACAAACTGCCGTGCAGTTAGGCAGATATGTATTTCGGTAAATGTTCTTTATATTTTGTGGATTAAATAAATAAAAAATAGCCTTTTGAATATAGCACC
Source organism: Ectropis grisescens (assembly GCA_017562165.1). NCBI lineage: Eukaryota > Metazoa > Arthropoda > Insecta > Lepidoptera > Geometridae > Ectropis > Ectropis grisescens. Next base: position 12,515,182 of record CM029797.1, read on the forward strand.
GCGGATTTGTTCAAAACATAAACATAAAAGCTTTTCTTTTTTCTAAGTCGGTTAAAAACTGTGCATACTCTTTCCGCGTACTCAAGTATTATTATGCACAGTAAAACATGCGAGCGATGTGTGCTTCGGAAAAACATATTTCTTTGAAATACGTTTCCAGGCGTACTTTTGAATAGGTAATAAATATTATGGATAAGGAAAACTGCTATGAAAAAAATATTATGACAAATAGAACCGTTTGATGTTTATGAAAGACTAGCAGCGTGCCTTGGTTTTACCCTCGTGCTAAGAAGTCAAACTTCAAACACATAATAAATAAATATCGGTGGAGACTTCACGCACCACGCCATCTGACCCCAAACTAAGCAAAGCTTACTATGGAAGCCAGGTAGCTGTAGTAGTGGTAGGATTCTTTGCAGAGCCGACCACACTCTTGCCAGTTATTCTACCACCAAGGTAAGGTGCAAATATTACTGTGTTTCGGTTAGTAGGGCAATGTTTCCAGAGAAATTACAGGGCTTAGAGATATAATATCTTAGATTTATGGGTGATGAGCGCAGTGCAGTGCTAGGTAATGATTTGGACTCTTCATGTTCCAATAGCTGCGTGTCGCTCTGCTGTTATGTGGTAGGCATGTTGCTTTCCATCAGGCACATGTCTTGCTCGTATCCTCACTTTTTATTTTAAAAAAATACTACATATTTTTGCCACTTCTACAAAAGTGGAATGAGATTCCACATGCTATGCACCTGAGTATATCTTAGATTTCTGGGTGATGAGCGCAGGGCAGTGTTAGGTAATGACATGGACTCTTCATTCTCCGATAGCTGCGTGTCTCTGTGCTGTAATGGAGCAGGCATGTTGCTTACCATAATATCATCACTATCACACACATTAACAAATCCTGCAAGTCTCGTCACTCTAGATAAAAAAAAACGTACCGGTATAGTCTTAAATACATCCATATTGTATTTGTACTGCGTCTAATTGTTTCTATGTATAATAAGTATGTATTTACAAGTGTTTAATTAAGTTTTACATTAGCTATCTGGCTTCCATACTACAAGTATTGCTTAGTTAGAGGTCAGATGGTGTTGTGTGTGAAATGTCCACCAATATTTTATTATCGACTAGCTGTGCTTGCGGTTTCACTCGCCTTTTAAAGGGGTTTATTTTTTTGCCGGAACAAACAGACAAAAAATTAAAATAGTTTTTTGGTGTAGATATTGTATGTGTACTTTCATTTGAACTTAGTAAAACGCTGTTAATTTGATGTTATTATACAGGCTCTCCAATTTGATTAGTGTGGATTAATCAATCATCAATAGCCCACTAAATGTTCCCACTGCTGGTACTCGGGGTTTCTCTCGCAAGGAGAGAGTTAAGGCCATAATTTGTGTATAAAATAAAGTGCGGATTAACTTATTTAAAAAACCACAATAATAGCCATTAATCAAGAAGTTGAAGTTGAAAGTATTTAAATACCCCGGTTAGTGTTTTAAACAGTTATCTAATCCCTAATCCTCCTGATCCTAATCTACGGTTATCTTCCGCAGGTGATACCAGCTATGTTCCACACAGCCAGCATTTGGCTGACTCTGGCTCTTGCTGTTCAACGGTACATCTACGTCTGCCACGCCCCTGTCGCCAGAACATGGTAAGTTTTTTATTCTTGGCAACACCAATTAAGTATAATAAACAGCGGCTAGCAGGAGACGGACCTGATAGTAAGTAACATGCATAATGTAACAGTCCCGTAACACGCAGCTATTGGAACATGAAGAGTCCAAATCATAACCCAGCATTGCACTGCTCTCAGAGATATAAGTTGTAAAATTTAGCCAATTTTTAGAGAGTGATGGCAAAGTTCCTATAAAAATGTAAAAAAATGACATAAGTATTAAGTTTTATATGAAAACATACTTATGATTATTATATTCGCATAATGTTTGACAGTTTTCTGTACGCTAATTATTATAATACATTGAAGTAATTATTTTAATCTTTGAAAACGTATACGAATTGTATGCTATTTATCTTGTTTTTCCTTTTTGGTAATTGACGTGTAAATTGTACATTTATCAATAAAAAACTTTGACTTTCTATGCTCCGCAATTTCACTGGAAATATTGCTCTTCAAACTGGAACTTTTATGTTATCACATTACCGCTTGGTGGCATAATAATATTTTTTAGCAATCTAACTGACCGATTTTTTTTTCAAGATTATCTATTACTATATTAACGAGTATTTTTTGATCCTCCTGGAGGGCGAGACAACGGCCTCTGAATACCCCTGAAAAATGTTACAAAGATAATTTTTAATGAAAATGTGTCGATTGCCAGGAGGTATAACCTCAATCAACATAACTTCGTAATTTTAAATATTTAATGTTTATATACTTAGTAAGTGTTCTTGCGCCCTCAGCGCTAACCCAAATAGTCGGTATATAGCTAGCTCGGTAGTATAAGCGGCTCTCGGCCAGCTGCCATAGATTAACTCAAAAAAAAGCTGCGTTACAACCGCCGTGGTAACAAGAAGACTAAAACAACATTTTATATATTAGTTTGATTGTAATAACACAACTTAATACAACCTAGTCCCTATTTCTAAATTCCATGGGACCATGTAACTTCTAGTAGTTAAATACTAAACTAACTTCTAACAGTTAATACAAACGAGAAGGTTCAACCAACCATACTGTTTAAACTCGCATGTGGTTCCATTCAAAATGTCACTGGATCGAATTTACATATATCAGTAACTAGTTAGCTTAGCTCTCTTTCCCGTTATTTTTAACTCCCGATCAAAAAAAGGGGTGTTATAAGTTTGACGCGACGTCTGTATGTCTGTGTGTGTGTGTCTGTGGCACCGTAGAGCTCAAACGGATGGGCCGATTTCGATCCGGTTTTTTTATTTGAAGGTTTTAAATATAGATATCCGTGCGGATGTTCTTAGCTATGTTTGGTTAATATCGATTCAAGATGGCCGCCTCCACAAAATGGCGGAGAAAATATTTCTTCACAACCTACGTCAATATGAGTATCAAATGAAAGGGCTTGACTAGTAGAATACTATAATACACTATAACAAATTTCAAATCTAAGATGGCCGCCACCACATAATGACGAAATATATTATTTTTTTCAACTACTACCTCAATATGGGTATCAAACGAAAGAAAGGGCTTGACTAGTAAAATATTTTGCACTGTGACAAATTTCAAATCAAAGATGGTCGCCAACACAAAATGGGGAAATATTTGTCTTTTTTTACTCCACTTAATATGGGTATCAAATGAAAGGGCTTGACTAGTAGAATATTGTACAGATAACAAATGCGAGATAGTCGGGGGTTAGTCAAAATTTTTAATTTTAGTCTTGTTGCTTTGTGTTATTCCAAACGATTTATTTTAATAGTGTTATATATTTCAGTCCCATACGTTCAAACTTTCCGATGTGATTGAGCAACATACATCCAAACTGACATACCATCCTACTCATATTATAAATAAGCTGAGCCCCGCAGTCTTACTCGCATAGTTGCCTTTCCCGTTATTTTTTCGGGATAAAAAGCAGCTTAGGTATATGTTATTTCAGACTATATTCTAGGAGTGTTGAAAATTTCAGTCTTATCCGTTCAGCGCACCAACGTGATTGTGCAGCAACGTCCAAACACCTACACGTGCAAACATCAATATGTCGGATTTGTAATGTTCCTAACATTAATGATACTTACTGCTGTAGCTATTTCAATAACAAGTGACTTCATTATAATCTAAAGAATGTAAATCTCATTTTGTTTTGAGATTTAATTTGTAAATAATTATTTGACTTGATTGAGAGAGCCATACTCCACCATCCTTGTCAAGTGTGGGTTGGGTGATTACGCATGACCTCGAAAGATTCTAGGATCATTGCAGTTTCCTCACGATAATTTCCTTCGCCGTTTTGAATATTTTTTTTTTTTTTTTTTTTTATCGCGTATAGGTCCGCGTTTGACCACCAACTCGCCTGATGGTAAGCGACGGTGTGGTCGAAGATGACGCACGTTGACCTAGAAGGTACCTATTTACTCTGACCTTGAAAAGTTCTAGATTGTATCTCTCAGGGAACAAGGAGGCCGGCAACTTATTCCACTCCAAAGCTGTACGTACGAGAAAAGTGGATTCAAACCTTTTAGTACGGATTTTGGGAATATCCACAGTGTATGGGTTGTAGTGAGCCGACTTACGACTTGTCCTGTAGTGGAAAGGGGAAGGCAATATCAGGTCGTGCAACTCCGCTGCACACTCTCCAAAATGTATCCTGTAAAATACTGACAGACTAGCCACTTTTCGACGATGTTCTAGGCTTAGCAGTTTTTTAGCTACTAAATCTCTATCGAGTCAAGAGTCTCGAGCTGGTACTTTGCCGATCCATCCCATAGGTGGCAGCAGTATTCCACACAAGAACGAACTTGAGCTTGATATAGAGCTAGTAGTTGATTCGGTGTGAAATACTGCTGTACCTTATTGAGAACACCAAGCTTTTTCCAGCTAATTTGGCTCTTGACTCCAGGTAGCCACCGTAATTTAGAGTCGGGCTAAGGTCAGTCCTAGAAGGTCCAAGTGGTCTGCCAATTGTACAGGCACGTTTCGGAAAGTTGGAGATAGTGTGAAAGGACACTTTTTGCGGAAAAAGACATGCCTGAGTTTTATTAGCGTTGAATTGCGCCCGATTCTCATCACCCCATTTTACTACATCGGTGAGAATCTTATCCATCCATCAATATCCATCAATATTATGGGTCTTTTAATGTGCGTGTGGGATTCGAACTAGGGCCACCGGATTGGCAGTAGCCGTTCTCCCGACTAGACCAGCCCTAACTCTCTGCACAACCCCATACAAATGAAGCAGTCATCAGACCCGACCTAACCTATTTGTGGAGCGATCGTTTGAGTTTATACGCAGTTAACGAGCAAATACGGGCGCGCGACTAGTCAAACATGTACCCCATGATACACGTGTAGTTACTAACAGACATACCAAAGCGATTCTAGTGACGGCAGGTTTAAGGAACTCAAATAAAAAAATAGCGTGAAAAATAAACTGAATAAGAATAGAATGTGCAATTCATCTGCATCATCTAATACCCTGCTCTTTTTTCTATCAGACTGCTCGTTGCTCGAAAAACGACATCGTTTCATTGTTGATGTTCCAAAGACACGAACGACGATATTTGACTCTACTTTTGTGATAAAAACGTCTAGGCTGTGGAATGCGTTACCTGAGTGGGCTTTTTTCGATGGTTACAATTTTGGTGTCTTCAAATCGATTGAATCGGTTTCATCTAGGTAAACGCTCTCAATCGCAGATCACATCGTCACTTAATATCAAGAGAGATGCCGTCAAGTGTAAGCCAACACAACCAAAACAAAAATTAAAAAAAAATACGGCATTTTTACGCACCATTACATAAAAGGTAAATTGAGACATTTCTGATACAGCACCATAAAGCCCTATACTAAAAAATCAGTTAATTAAACATTCGAAGGTAAAAAAAATCCCAGTCAGTTGAGAATTAGTAAGATTGGTCTTAACACCATTATAAATGAAAATAAAAACTCTTCATAGATCCGACACGTGGAAAAAATATTGTTCTAAGTAGTATTCATCAAAACTGTCAGTTTATCATAAAATTAACCTGAAAACAAATTAGAAAATCAACACTATTTTTCCTAAGATTCACCGTTTATGAGATATAACGATTCAAAAAGTTTAAATATTGTGCGTCTTGGTATACACACGTTTTCACGCCACCTTTGAGGTAGTATATTTACTAATTAGAGAGTTTTTTTTAGTTTTAAACTATTGAATAATTAAAGATAGCAAACACATTGTAGACAGTTTTTTAACTTCGCAGTTCCTGTACTCGTGTAGGTGTGTCAAGTGAATTTAAAGTTAAATAATTAATGCTGTAACTAAACCGTGGTACTCTCTAACTTTCGAATGGGCCTTTCTCATTATGGAAAGGGTTGGTTACTTCTTTACTTCGTTCCGTGAACCGCCATGGCCTACTTTACCCGCTATATTGACGAAACCTTTCATGTACATATTGTACGGGGCTTAGCCACGATATAAATCATTGCTTAATTACTGGTACCTCGACGTTTCGGCAGCGTTACAACCGCCGTGGTTACGAGACGACTGTAATAACAAAGACTGTATTAACGAAGACTTAAAAACTGTATTAACAAAACCTTTTTATTCAATTTTTTTTAGACGGCAAAACCCCTCTTTTGGTATAGTAAAAAGAGATGAGACGACCAGGACATATTTCTGATAGTAAGCAACACCCCAACCGCTGTTTTGTTATGCCAGCTCATACCAGAACAGCATGACGCATCTATTGAAACATGAAGAGTCCAAATCATTACCTTTTTTATAGTATAGAACAGGGATGCACAGACCGCGGCCCGCGGGCCGCATGCGGCTCTCCGGTGAAATACTGGTGACTCGCCGACAGCAAAAATAATACTCTCGTACATACTAAAAATATAGTCTATACTATAGAGTGTATTGCTTGATGGTAAGCAACACGCAGTACACATAACAACACAGTGACACGCTGCCATTGGAACATGAAGAGTCCAAATTATTACCTAGCACTGCACTGCGCTTGTTACCCAGAGATCTAAGATATTGTTCTCTAAGCCCTGTAACTTCTCTGGAAACATTACCCTGCAAACTAGAACACAGTAATATATGCACAGTACTGCTTGGCCGTAGAATAACTGGCAATGGTGTGATACTTCCCCAGGTGGACTCTGCTAAGAATCCTACCAAGCACTACCCTGCATTTGTCTCCTAGAGATGGATATAAGATTATTTGTCTATATGTTCTCTAATTTCCGAACCATTGTCCTTTAAACCGGAATACCCTTTACATAAGTTACTCTAAGCTCGGTTGATTATTATTAATAGAAAATTATCTGTTATTGGACGATTGATTATTAAAATCTTATGTCGCATGATTTATTATTGCCGAAGGATTTAAAGAGTAAGCCAGTGGTTCTTTGCTTGAGGGATTTTATTACTATTAGGATTTTATTACTACTGTAAAAGTAGCAACGCTAGCACTCGAAATTTAAGTACAGCCACATAAAATACCAACTCCCATAAATTATTCCGATAAATAAATTTCCCACAAGAATAAATAGTCTCCGCATAGTTTCGTCTAGAATACCCCCAAAAAGTCAAAAGACATATATGGTGTGTCGATGGAGCTACTAAAACTAGCAATTTTGCCCCTAGCTCCAGTTATCGCCACACTGTTTAATAAGTGTCTTAGGGAAAGCTCGTACCCATCACCGCTGAAAATATCAAAAGTGTCCCCAATATTTAAAGGCAAAGGCAAAAGGGATGACATTGATGGATATAGACCGGTATCGATTATACCAGCAATAGCCAAAGTGTTCGAAAATGGCTTGAGTTCACGATTAGTAGCCTACCTATCGGAAATCGACGCGCAGTGTGAACAACAATACGCAGAAGGGAGGTCTACGACTTCTCTAACGCGTGAAGTGGTTCGTAATGTGTTGGCTGCTCGTGAACGCAAACAGCAAGTGGCTGTCTTGTGCTGTGAATTATCGAAGGCCTTCGATGTCCCAGACCATGAGACCTTGGCTTTAAAGCTGAAACACTATGGCATAGCTGGGAAATCATACGCTGTGTTGACTGACATGTTACGAGGCCGCTCTCAACTGGTGGATGCTGGCGATGGCGATAATAAATCAGACCCATTGTCTTCATCTATGGGAGTGCCGCAGGGTTCGTCAGTTTCAAACATCATGTTTTCACTCCTATTGAACGATCTACCTGACGCTGTAAAGGATGCAGATATATTCATGTATGCAGATGATGTGGCTGCCATAGTAACCGCCCTTTCAACAGAGGAATTAGAAAATAAATTACATACTGTAATTAACGTTTTAAACACATGGTTTTGTGCTAAAGGTTTTATGGTAAACTCCAAAAAGACTCATTTTATTCACTTTTGTCTGTCGGGTCACTGTACAAAATCGCTAAAAGTCTTACTTGACGGGGTCCGGATTGAGCAGGTACAAAGCACAACATTTCTGGGGTTCAAGATTGACCGCTACATGACAATGGTGTTCCCAACACCACAACGACAAGGTATGCAGCTATAGTGCTAAAGTAAGCAGTGCGTGCTTTGCACTAAGACGGGTGTCCCGAGTGGTGTCTGCAGATGTATCTCGTTCGTGTTACTTCGCCACGGTGCATTCCCGGTTACAGTACGGAGCTGAACTATACGCACGCGCTGCCGACTGAGAGCGTGCTTTCCGCGCCCAAAAGCGTGTCATAAGCGCCATCGTGGGCGTGTCGCAATGCACATCCGTCAGACCATATTTCAAAGAGCTTGGCATACTTACGTTGCCTGCAATCTTGATCTACCAAGTAGCTGTGTATGTCAGAAACAACTTAGACTCATACGACACGCGAGGAGAGAGACATTCGCGCAATATACGTAACGCTGACAAGCTGGATAGTATACCTCACTCTCTCGCGAGATCGGAAAAACTGACTCACATTATGGGACCGGAAGTGTATAACACTCTTCCTAAAATAGTTAAATCAGCACCGAGTTCGGGTAGCTTCAAAACCCGATTAAAAAGCTGGCTTATCGATCAAACTTTTTATAGTTACAGCGAGTATTTATAGAGTGACTCACAACAAAATTGTAAAAAATTGACATTGTTCATTACAATAATTGTAATAAGTACATATATTTTAATTTTTGACACTTATTTGTACGATACCTATTATCGTACAATATAAAGTTCAATTTAAACTTTTAAAATGTATATTCTTTGAATGCTCTTATTTTGTTTTTTTATAAAATTGACGTGTAAATTGTACATTTATCAATAAAGAACTTTGACTTTAAACAAAGAGTAATTTAGACTTGCTCGGCTTTGTTCGTGTTTAATATATAATAAATAGACACAAAACTTTTGCCAGTCTATCTGAAGTATCATTATTGGGTGGGAAAAATTCTGCGAATACGATATTTCCATTATCTTTGTTTGAACACTTTGGGTACCATTAAATAGAAGTTTGAGTTACTTATATTTACCAAGTATCTAATTTACTTAAATAAAAACAGTTCTAAGTTCGCTTAACTGAGAGAAATTTACTGCCATACCACAAAAAAAATAAGATAAGATACATTTGAAGGACACAATTGTTTTAATAATTTAGAGTGACGAGACGAGCTGGACATGTGTCTGATGGTAAGCAAAATGCCAGCCACATAACAGCACAGTGACACGCAGCTATTGGAACATGAAGAGTCCAAATAATTACCTAGCACTGCACTGCGCTCGTCACCCAGAGATCTAAGATGTTACATCTCTAAGTCCTGTAATTTATCTGGTAACATTGCCCTTCAAACCGGAACACAGTAATGTTTGCACATTACTGCTTGGCGGTAAAATAACTGGCAAAGGTATGGTACTTCCCCAGGTGGACTCTGCTAAGAGTCCTACCACTCAAAATGTTCCCACTGTTGGAACTCGGGGCATTCTCTCGCAAGGAGAGAGTCAAGGCCAATGATTTCAAAAGGAAGGACGCGCCCTACTGAACATTTCATAGAACACTTTTTTATACAAACAAAAACAGCGACATCTGTCATTAATCATACGTGACTATGAGTGCCGTGTTGACGATGTAAGACGACGTATCATTGTAGAAAAACGTAATTAATTCCATAAATATTTTATATTCACTTGCAATTGGAATAATATCCAAAAAGCGACAGGAGCTAGCTGATAAATGTCATTCAAGTTTCTGTGAAAACTCTAAAGGAACTACATAGCTTATATTAATTTACAACACAAGTTTTGTATCACTGGAAAGAGAGTAAAAAGTATTTTATTAATGTATCATTAATAATTTTATCAAATTCATTAGTTTCGAAACCTATTTATAACAAACACAAAAATTCAAAGTTACGAATATTTTCTTTTTGTAATATACCATGGTGTAGATTAAGCAAATTAAGCACGTTTTGTTTAAGTTAATTAAATCCTAAAATTCAAAATCCTTTGCAGTTAATTCGACAAAAATAAAATATTGGTTGCCTGTAAAGTCGGTATACGGGTGAAAGTTTTACGTGACAAGGACTTTGAGTGGTAAAATTATTTTACGGAAGGGACGCGTGCCTTTCACTTTTTATGTCTGTCTCTCTCGCTCTAGGCGGGCTAACCATGCCCGAGTGGAAGGGACGCGTGCCTCTCAAGCGCATAAAGCGGAGCGTAACGCAGTTTCTTGAAGTGTCACCCGGCAAACCAATTTATAAGACGTTGTCACGTCAAAACAACTACAAAAAACACGTTTGTACAAAGCTGTTCACTTCCCGCATTACATGGAAGCCATTATGCGGAGTTCCATAGTAAAATAAATATTGCTTTAAAAATGTATAGTTATTAATCAAACAGCAACAAAAGTAAATTAAGATTGCTTACTGATAATAAAATGACCCATCTTTTTTAGGGTTCCGTAGCCAAATGGCAAAATACGGGACCCTTATAGATTCGTCATGTCTGTCTGTCTGTCTGTCCGTCCGTATGTCACAGCCACTTTTCTCCGAAATTATAAGAGTATATATATATATATGAGTATATATATAGATAATCTGTGAATCGCATTAAGATTTTGATAAAACTAAAATAAGAGAATGACAAAAATAAATAAAAAATGTATGATGTACATCACCATGAGATCTATCAACGAAAATTGGTTTGAAAGAGATCTAGTAAGTAGTTTTATTTTAATACGTCATACATTGACTATTGTTAAAACATTGATAAAGTAACAACGAACTACAAGAACTTTTATATTATGTTACTTGCTAAGGAAGCCTTCATGAGCGAGTCCTACTCGCACTTGACCACTTTTATTTTTTACTTTTATATCGTAATTTTTGTAGCCTTTTACCACACAATTGGGCATTTTAACGACCAGCAAATACTCGTTTACTCCCGCGCACTGACTGCAGTGACTGTGAACTAAGTCGCGCTAGCCCTAAAAATGAAATTTTAGGGTCAACGTGGTGGTGCTATTTTGTCGCACGGTTGTCCCGGTCGCACGCAGTAAGTAATATATAAGTCAATGGTCAAGGCCGTAATCTACCACGCTTGCCCAGTGAGGGTTGGTGGATGATGCGATGTGCAAACATCACTGTTTTCCGGTTTGAAGGGTGGGTGAAATCTTGTGAGTTCACATCACTGATATGCGTAAAAGGAGTAAGTACATCTGTATGTCTTTGTATGTCGATACCTTGATTTGCAAAACAAATAACTCCGTAGCAGCAAAATTTCACAGGGTCCACTAAATCATCACTGAAATCTATTGCGTAACTGATATTTAATTTATTTAAGTAATTTTTTATTAGTTCCTAAGAAACACAAATTCCAAAATAATTTTAGTTATTTCTTTTGATGCTCAATTTTTTTAATTAAGTTTTTAGTAGCTCCTGTGAAATTTGCTATTACGGAGTTATTCGTTTTGCGAATTAAGGTATCGATGTGTCGTATTGTGCGACATTGTATGATAAAAATGTACCAATTCTACGATAAAAGTGTTCGTTTCTGGAGTCCCTATAACTGCCGTTTTTATTATTTACATACTAGAAGTGCCCCGCGGTGTCACTCGTGTAGTTCCCGTTTCTGTCATTTCGCCGAGATAATTTTAAGGCCTATGTGTTTTTCAGACTACATTTTAACTGTGTTCCAATTTCAGCCCGATCGGATCATACGTTACGCCGTGATTGAGCAACAAACATCCAAACAAAGTCAAAACTTCTTTATTGATAAATATACAATTTACACGTCAACGCATTGCAATTTGTCAATGCAACATTTTAATACCCAATAATTGACATTTTTATTATTTGTAAGATTAGTACTCGAAGGATGTATTTTCACACACACAAATATATAGACAGACAAAACATTACAATGTACGTAGGTATATAAAAAGAAACCAATGTTTCTGCTAAGAGCTTAAACACAGGCCATTATTGAAAAAAGATGTCGCTCCAAACATATTTTTTCGTTTCTTTATTGAGGCATAAAAGGAAAAGGAAAATTCGAGAAAGCGATCAATAAGAAAATATGGAAGATGGTGGAAAGTGAAGGATCATGCTCCTTCAATACCGCGGTTGCTATGTTACGGGTAACGACGTGTAAAAACGATGTACAGGTTGACACAAAAACTGTTAATAGCAAAGACTTTACATATAGTAAATAATATAAAATAGTAGTAGATAATTTTTGTAGTGGTAGGACTCTTGGCAGAGTCCGCCTGGGGAAGTACCACACCTTTGCCAGTTATTCTACCGCCAAGCAGTAATGTGCAAACATTACTGTGTTCCGGTTTGAAGGGCAATGTTTCCAGAGAAATTACTGGGCTTAGAGATATAAGATCTTAGATCTCTGGGTGACGAGCGCAGTGCAGTGCTAGGTAATGATTCGGACTCTTCATGTTCCAATAGCTGCGTGCCACTGTGCTGTTATGTGTCAGGCATGTTGCTTACCATCAGGCACATGTCCTGATCGTCTCGTCACTCTTTATTTAAAAAAAATAAAATAAAAATACTACGTATAGAGTTAGAACAAAGTCTTTAACATCGAAAGCACGGAGGGTCTAACGCCTAATTAAAACTGTCTTAGCTTTGACATTGCGCTCTCTTTTCTTTTCGCTTGAAATTATAGAGACAGCGATAGCATAACTATAGCCGATTTAGCCGGTAGACGGCCGAGGTTGATCGCTCTTGCTTTGTCGCTCTTGTGGAAGTGTAATACTTTTGTCGCGCCACATCTCTCTGTTGGCATAGCTAACATACACCTCAACCGCTTACGATTGGTACAAAGGAACCGTGCGGGAAACCCCGATCTACTTATTCTTTATCTGAGGTTAAAGGCCGTCACAGACGTAGCTATAACATATATTTTCATATTTCATAGCTGGACATATTTTCGTATATTTTCCATACGAATTCTCGAGTGTCCACACACGCAGCTATAATATATATTTTCGTGACGTCACCCAACTATACCGTAATATATATTAAGGCATATTAATATATGTGACTGATGAATTTATGATGTTATTTTTAAATGACACATCATTTAGTAGCTTTAATTATGGTATAGACATATTTGAATGTAGAGCGTGTTTCAACATTGTGGCACAACATCACGAGTTGCTTATATTTATTAGTTTCACCTATCCCGATATTAACCAAGATCTGATGATGGATCTTGGAGTGGGTCATCTGTAATTAAATTTCGTAAAATCTGGGATCGTTTTAGTTGTCTTGGTCTGATGAAATCGGTTCTTCCTTTTGGGAGCTACGATACTACAAACACATACACAGTTATGTCAAACTTATAACACCCGTCGTTATTGCTTCGGGGGTTAGAAAGTTCAAAAGACTCGTGACGTGCGCTCAGACAATGTTGAAACATACTAAAATATGTCTTGCTATGTTAATATGCCATAATATGAATATATTACGGTATATTTTGCTGACGTCACGAAAATATGAAAATATATATTATAGCTACGTCTGTGACGGCCTTATTTGCGTAGCTTAGTTACAATGATAGATAGAACGGTTACGAAAGTACAAGTGGTTTGCCATACCTACATTGCCTTTCGGCATGCAAAATATACAATAAATAAAAAGGACAAAATTGGCAGAAACTTATTACTCAGAATTTGGTAGCTCACTTTGGAAACTACGCGAGTATAACAGGAGGGTCATTACCACCATCTAGAAATGACTGTGTCAGCACAAAAAGAGTCTAGATCTTCCCTGGAGGCATATTTTCTGCAATAACATATAGGCTACTTTCCATCCCAGATAAATAATAGAAATGAACTACTAGCATGGCAATGAACTATACGCATAATAGAACTACGCGGAAAAACCATGAAGCGCTAGAGACGATCTTCTTAGCATTCCATGGATTCACCGTGCGGGTGCCGGGTCCATCGTGTGTCAGAGAGAGAAATCCCGAGTAGTTCCCAAGACTTGTGACACGGTGTAGGTTTAAGGGGCCCCTTTCTGACGTACATCAACACTCACCTTCACTACTCGTGTTTCTCTTCCTGCCCAGCCAAACATAGGTATATATTAGTATATATAGTCTTTTATATTATTTTACGTGCCATCCTGTACAACGCCCCGTAATCTTAACTCGCATTCCTTAACGTGCTTACGTACTACGTGATGGAACTACTCCCACTTTGTTACGGGATCCATCTATCTCTGCCAGTCTAATTCCCTTTGTATCGAGTACATTATATCTATAAAATATGAAGAAAAGAGATTTTCGCTTCTAAAAGTACTATCAACGCCGCACGGTTTCACACGAATAGTTCCGTTCCCGTATTTTTTTTGGGATAATGTCACCGTAATTTTGCCAATGTCCAAGATTGCGTCATTGAATATAAACCTTTGCTAATCAAATTTGTTTCTAAATCTGAGTTGGTACGACCAATTTCCGACAGATGGCGTAGCAGGTAGCTGAACAGGTTTTTTGTTTGAAAGCGATATTTTCAGGAATGGCTGAACCGATTTCAGTCATTCTTTCACCGTTGGATATGTACGGGATCCCGATGAGTGCTATACAATGTACCACGGGCAAAGCCGGGACAGACATCTAGTACTTATATATTTTTAAATACATACTCATAATACACAAAAAACAAAAAATACTCTGTCATAATTGGGTCAACTACATTATACCCTTGGGGATAAAGTGATCTCACTAAATGCCTTCACTAATTACAATGTTAGGTACTTACATAACTATTCACGCCATTATTTAGGCCCTGTATCGAAATGGCTGAGTTACGGTACTCCTACACTCCACTCCACCACTCCTACTATTCTTGATAGTTGCTTAAATTTTTGAAGTGAAACCGTCTTTTGCGCGCAACAGACAGATTTTTAGTCTCGTTTCGTCGTGAATGTTCGGGTAAACTCGAGATCATGGTGGCCATGTAGAAATGCGTCAGCATTTCTCATTGGTCATCTAGAAATGCGTGAGCATTTCTCATTGGCCATCTAAAAATACTGCCGCATTTCTAGATAGCCATGCTAATGGTCATGACCTGTGGTTTCCCCCGCGGAGTTTCCAAAGTAAGCTATCAAATTCTGAGCTATAAGTTTTCACTTCTATCGGCAGCTCCTATGACTCCCAATTTTTTTAGTTTTATTTATCAACTCTACAGACTCCTAGGTCGGTATATTCTGTCATTTGTGTTCTTTTTAACCCCCGACCAAAAAAAGGGGTGTTATAAGTTTGACGTCGATGTCTGTCTGTCTGTCTGTGTGTATGTCTGTCTGTGGCACCGTAGAGCTAAAACGGATAGGCCGATTTCGATGCGGTTTTTTTTATTTGATGGTAAATATCCGTGCGGATGTTCTTAGCTATGTTTGGTTAATATCGATTCAAAATGGCCGCCTCCACAAAATGGCGGACAAAATATTTCTTCACAACCTACCTCAATATGGGTATCAAATGAAAGGGCTTGACTAGTAGAATACTATAAATTATAACAAATTTCAAATCCAAGATGGCCGCCACCACAAATTGGCGAATTACATTATTTTTTTCACTACTGCCTCAATATGGGTATCAAATGAAAGGACTTGACTAGTAGAATGTTGTACAGATAATAAATCTGAGGTAGTCGGGGGTTAGTCAAAATTTTTAATTTTGTTCTTGTTTACATATTTCTTGGATTAAGAGAAGAAAAGGAAATTGTTACTTTGCTTTGCGTTGCTTTAGTTTGCGAGTGTAGTGTACGATGATGGCGCCACTAGTTTTTATAGTATAGAATGACGAGATGACACAGGTAAGAAGGTAAAAATATTTCCCCTTTAAACTGGAACTCATTGATGTATGCACAATACTATTGGCGGTTGCATAACTAGAAAAGATGTGGTACTTCCCCAGGCAGACTATGCAAGGAGTTATTTGTCATATTGTAACATATAAAGTACCAATCATTATTTAGCACTGCACTGCGCTCGTCCCCCTTCAATACAAGAAGATTTACGGTTTGATTTGATGATGTTTTTTTTTAAAGCAACGAGACGAGCAGGACATGCGTCTGATGGTAATCAACATGCTTGCCACATGATACGACAGTATCACTCAGTTATTGGAACATGAAGAGTCCAAATCATTACCTAGCACTGCACTACGCTCATCACCCAGAGATTAATATTATTGATGCCCTGTAATTTATTTGGAAACATTGTCATTGTAACCAGAACACAGTGATATTACTATTGCTTGGCCGTAGAATAACTGGCAAAGGTGTAGCAGCGAACTCCATAAAGAGTCTTACCACTACAGAACTACTACAGAGACTCTTGGCAGAGTCTGCCTGGGGAAGTACCACACCTTTGCCAGTTATTCTGCCGCCAAGCAGTAATGTGCAAACATTACTGTGTTCCGGTTTGTTCCCAGAGAAATTACAGGGCTTAGAGACATAACATCTTAGATCTCTTGGTGACGATCGTAGCGCAGTGCTAGGTAATGATTTGGACTTTTCATGTTCCAATAGCTGCGTGTCACTGTGCTGTTATGTGGCAGACATGTCGCTTACCATCAGGCACATGTCGTGCTAGTCTCGTCACCCTTTATTTAAAAAAAAATGAAGGTCTTAATTTAATGGCGCAGTCTGAAACGTCCAATAACCTCTGACCTTAGTCCATTTAATAATTCACAATAGTTCCCTCAAACAGCTCATAAATGTCGGCTGATCTTGTTACATGGAACTCAAATATTAATGTAGAGTCATTTACTGCCGTATCACAAAACTTGATTTAAACTCAATCCTATTTCATTGATTTCGTGCTACGGTACAAAGTTTGGTATTCGATACAGATTTTAAATTGTACAAACATTTTATAGCTTTTGGTACGCGTAAGCCTCAAATAAATATTGGTGGACATCGCACACACAACAATACACAATAAGAAGAATGTAAAGTTTTAAATGAATATACGGTAACTCACGTTATGTACAGCCAGTCTAGTCCGACTTAAGTTTATGTGACAAACGAGCAGCGGTCGCGCGCGTGCACCCTCCTTGAAAAAGGCTGCCGGACGCGGCCGAAACTTAAGTTGGACTAGACCGGCTGGACATCACGTGAGTTACCCGTATATTCATTTAAAATGGGTAACAAATAACCACGTTAGTTTTCATACTAAAATATGTAAAGTTTGGTATTTGATACCGATTTGAAATCGTTTAAACATATATCAAATCAAAAGTTTTACTTCAGTAACAATTTACATAAGTAACATGTCACGGTAAATCTGATTAATTGAAAATTATTAATATTTTTACAAAATTATTACTAATAACCACATGTTTTGGTAAATGTGAATAAACGATCGAAATTTATTACTTTTAGTAGTAATTATTAATAATACGACACATATTGGTAAAAGTTATAAAATAAATGAAACCCAATGTTTTTTGACCAGCAGGTATTCATTTATAATTAAATTATTTAGGTTAGTTTAGGGGTTTTTTATTATAGGTTTTATAGGTTAGGTTAGGTTAGGTTTTGAAATATTCATCTCGTTATCACAAAATATTCACACGATGATTTTTTCCTTTCTCCGGTTTTATTTCAAGGCATTTCTCATTAAATCTGGTTCTCATTAAACCTCTCGCACGTCGCACACACCGCCCCGCCCCGCAACCCTTGGCCATTTATTACATTGATCACTACTAGGGTTAAATTGTTAATAATAACCGACAAATGTGATTTATTTATCACTTTAACCTCGACTTTCGGTAATTATTAATAATAATAGATAATTATTAATAATCTTCAATTATTCACTCTTACCGTAACATATATAACCAGAAATTCTTTTTAAGCAAAAAAAGATAAATATAAGTATTTTATCAGGCTATCTGACTTCCATAGTACAAGCTTTGCTTAGTTTTGGGGTAGTATGTTGTGTGTGAGTGTTCATCAATATTAATACTTATTTAAGCTATTGGGCTACCAAAAGTCAAGATACAAACGCTATACGAAAGTGATAGGCACGGTGTACGCGGAATTTCGGGTAGATAATTTCCTTGCGCATATAAATGCGTAGTATCAGTATATTCTCATGATACGAGGGGTGCAAAAGTAATGATAATCAATAATAAACACAATGAATAAAATCAAAGTAAATTTCTCAACATAGTCTCTAGCAATGATATCCATCTCTTTTCTAAACCTGAGGTAGGCATCTTGACTCTCAAAAGTCCTCAACCGCGGCTCGCGTATCATCGTCAAATTTCTTGCCCCATTCCTTGAGTGAAAGAGATAGAAGTCACTGGGGCTGTCTGGTGAATAGGGGTGTTCCACCAGAAAGCCCGCTTTATGGCAGCATAGCTATTGAAACGCTTTGTAACCGGTGCGTTGTCTTGATGGAACAGCACTCCAGTTCAGATTGTAGCCTCCGCAATCTTCTTATTTGTTCTGCATAGTAGGAGCCTGTAAAGTGGTAAGTAGTCCACCATGATTATTCCTTCAGCGTAACATAATCCCTGCTGAGCTTGACACTTTGAATTTCTTCGGCGTCGGTTCATCGGATCGTTTCCATGTCATCGATTGTTGTTTTGTTTCAGGATCAAAATGGTGGATCCAGGTTTCGTCCATGGTCACAAAACTGACAAAAATTATCCTTGTCTGCCTGGAACTTTTCGAGATTTGCTCTTGACATGTCGACTCGTTTCTTCTTTTGCTCGTCGTTTAACATTTTCGGTACCCAACGCGCGGAGACCTTTCTCATATGCAATTCGTTCACAAGGATTCTTTGAATGCTGCCATATGAGATCCCTGTGACCTCAGCTACATGCCTGGGATCTTCCAATACAACTTCTTCAACTTTTTCACATTTTCTCCAGTGAGGGACGTCGATGGGCGCCCTTCGCGGTGTTCGTCTTCCGTCGATGTTCTTCCAGCTTAAACTCCTTAGCCCAGCGTGCAACTGTGGAATATGGAGGAGGGCTAATGTTTCCACCAAGTCGCTGTGTATGTCTTTTTTTTTTTCAAGCAGAGGTATTTAATGACAGCTCTGATTTCGTGTTTTTCCATTTGATGTTCACTCCTTGACAGTCCGTATTCAAATGAATGTAGCTCCCGGGAATCGTGGCCTATTTATATGATTTTTTTTCCTGAACTAGTGGGTAATTGAGCAAGTGACTGTAATTTTTTGTATTTTCGTGTGCACTAGAAATAACTGATTATCATTACTTTTGGATCACCCTCGTATATCACTGAGGTAGGCATGCGGGCTCGCGTTACGAATTCATGACATTCCCGAGATGACGGGCTGTCGCTATAGGGAAATTAACTATTGAAACGCTTTGTAATATCGCTAAGTATAGTTCAGATTGTCTTAACTTTATTAAGTAAGTAGTCATTAACATCATCTGCAACGTTCTCAATACACAATACAAAAAGATTTATCTATGCTATTATAAAGCTGAAGAGGTTTTTAAACCCCGACCAAAAAAGGGGTGTTATAAGTTTGACGTCGATGTCTGTCTGTTTCTGTGTCTGTCTGTGTGTGTCTGTCTGTGGCACTGAATCATTTTAATTTTTTCACTACTACCTCAATATGGGTATTAAACGAAAGGGTTTGACTAGTAGAATACTTTGCATTATGACACATTTCAAATTCAAGATGACCGCTACCACAAAATTTCGTAATATGGGTATTCTATTTTCACTAGTAGATTTCTGGATATGGGTATCAAATGAAAAGGCTTGGCTAGTAGAATGTTGTACAGATAACAAATCCAAAGTAGGCGGGGGTTAGTCAAAATTTTAAATTTTGTTCTTATTTGTTTGAACGTGCAAGGAACTACTGGAAACATTTCAACAATTCTTTCACCGTTGGATAAGTACGTGGTCCCTTGGTGCTCTGAGTTACATATTATATTGGCAGAGTCCACCTGGGGAAGTACCACACCTTTGCTAGTTATTATACCGCCAAGCAGCAATGTGCAAACATTACTGTGTTCCGGTTTGAAGGGCAATGTTTCCAGAGAAATTACAGGGCTTAGAGATATAACATCTTAGATCTCTGGGTGACGAGCTCAGTGCAGTGCTAGGTAATGATTTTGACTTTTCTTTTTCTAACAGCTGCGTGTCACTGTGCTGTTATGTGGCAGGCATGTTGCTTGCCATCAGGCACATGTCCTGCTCGTCTCGTCACTTTTTATTTAAAAAACCAAAATGTACCACGGGCGAAGCCAGGTCGGACCGCTAGTTGCGTCATATTTATCCTACTTAACAGCGGAAAAATACAGGAACAGGAATTATATGGATAAAACTAGGTACAGCTAGTAAGTAGTTTGCTTTTAAAAAAAAGGTTGCGGTCTATTTGGACTGAATGTTATATTGTACTAAAACCGTAATGAACAAATCTTAAAATGACCTTTTCCCATAATGACTGATTTTTGAAATGTACTTATTCTAGTATGCCGGAAAAAAAACTGTCAAATTGAAGTACAGTTAGTAACATTTTTAAAAGCTTAAAATAAAATAATATAATAATTTTATAACAAAAAATACTATTTCTATTCTTAATTTTAATATAACTATGATGAACCGGATGATAGTTGATGAAAATGTAGTGATAAAAATTAAATCTGATGCAAATATATAAGGTGTAATCAATTAATCAGATAAGAAAACTCTTTCCTAAAAGCCACAAAATATACTTAAGAACGTTATAATCTAGATATTTCAATTAATGCTTCGCTTAGGACGATCTCTTGTAACCAACCGTGCAAATTGACTAAACAATGAATGAAATAGAACCTAAACATAAAAATGTTTATATAACTACCGTCCTGCTTCAGCTTCGCTCGAATATTGTCATATAAGTAAAGACTATTCATTGCAATCAAAACTATCCTAACTTTCAAGTTAGATCATACAGCACACGGTGTGCGATTTTGATTAAAATCTGTTAAAATACTTAGGAGTCTATCGCCGACAAACAACGCGACACGTAATTTATATATGTACTTAATATATTAAGAAGACAACACGCGGGTATAAAAAAATCAAAATTACTGTCGGATAAACTTTTTAGCCATAGATTATTTTTAACCGACCGACTTAATTTTATATAGAGCAAAGTGGGAGTTTCCCAAAGTGGGCGATAACGCCCCATTTGCGCGCTGCAGGCCTAAAGGGTACCCAGGACCCAGGAAAAAATGAGGGGGTTGTGTAGAGGCTTGGAGTCCGTTGTGTACTACCTACAGGGTTCATGGCTCATGTTAACTCTTGCGAGCTATAGTAAATAAGTTTCGTTTAGAATTAATGTTGAATCCCAACTAATATAGCTCACAATATTCCATTGAATTTGAAATTATAGTGGTTTTTAAGCAAGTGAAAAAATGGGGACGCCTGTGCCTGATGGTAGGCAACATGCCTGCGACATAACAGCACAGCGTCACGCAGCTGTTGGAATATTAAGTTCAAATCATTACTCGTACCTAGAACTCCAGTGCATTTGTCACCCAAAGATCTAAGATCAGAAATATATATATGGCGAAGAAGAAAAGATACTGTGACGCTAATTGGTAGAAAATGTGTCTAGAACACGAGCAGGACATTTTTGGTGATGGTACTTTGATGAAACAATCATAGTTTTCTTGTCAGTGTATTGGCCAGAGTATACCATACACTAGCATGAAGTACTGATGTTGCATCTGATTGTACATGACCCGTCAGACATTATGATTATCGGACATTAGACATCAAAGACATTTCGAAAATCAGTCATTATGGGAAAAGGTCATTTTAAGATTTGTTCATTACGGTTTTAGTACAATATAACATTCAGTCCAAATAGACCGCAACCCTTTTCTGGTTTGCGGAGTTCTAAATTGAATATATTTTTATTTTACGTCATTCTAGCTGTAAATGAACAAAAATTTCATGAAAATTGGTGTAACCTTTTTAGAAGAGTACGAACACAAACTTTGTGACACAAGATTTGTATTACCTCACTACCTGTATTTTCACCCGTGTAATGCATGACCCTGTTACTTTTCTGAGATAAGAATTAGCCCATGTGTCATTTTAGACCTTTATCTCTCTACATATGCACTATATTTTGTCCAAATCCTTCCAAGACACAGATCCTTTTTCAAGGAAACCCCAATGCTTTAACTTGAATGGTGACAAACATCCAAACAAACTTTCGTTTCTATGATAAAAGTAACTGTATTCATCTGCCTAGTTTATTTTTGAACATGTAGCAATTCGAAAATAATTTACACACCTAAACTCTGACTAATGAATGAAAAAGCAGTTTTTACTCACCTGACTAACAAAATGCCTTTTTATTATGCTATTTCCTGTCATAAATGTCCAATAAACAACCCTCGTGGGCTGACCGTGCCTGTTCAAAGGAAAATGCATAAAGTAAACCGGTCAAGTGCGTGTCGGACTCCTATACTACAGGTTCAGTACCGCCGAAACGGATACTCATACTCATTTATTGCATATTTCTGTACATGTCAATAAGTTATTATAATAAAACTTTATGATTTTTTTTTAATTAAATAGTGATGAGACGACGATCAGAACATGTGCCTGATGGTAAGCAACAAGCTTGACACATAACAGCACAGTGACACGCAGCTATTGGACCATGAAGAGTCCAAATCATTACCTACCACTGCACTGCGCTCGTCAACCAGAGATCTAAGATCTTATATCTCTAAGCCCTGTTATTTCTCTGGAAACATTGCCCTTCAAACCGGAACCGGAAAATTATATTAGTACTGATAGAATTTTGCTTTGTTCAGTCTGTATTTTACATGACTAGATGACAACACATTTGGACATATTTATTACAAAAGTCTGTCAAAAAATGGCCATGGTTAGTTTTTTTTTCTCTTCATAGCTACTTAGCATACTCACAGTCAAGCCAATACGTATGTAAAGAAGTATGGCTATCTAGTCTAGATGGTCATGCTTAGAAGACTTATTTATAAGTTAATGTTTTAAAGATTTATTCCAGACATATTCCTCCGGTTTCACCCGCGTAGTTTCCAAAGTGAGCTATCAAATTCTGAGTTACCCGAGTAAGTTTTCACTTCCCTATGACTGCATTTTTTTTAATCGAGTTCAATTTTTTGAACAGAACCCTAAAAATAAAATCTCGGAATTCGAGAAAAGAGCTCAATCTGAACGGAAATCTCGCACGTAGAAACTATAAAACACACCTCTCTCAAGAAATGCCTAAACAACATCGAACATTATTCGAAAATCGTAAAATGTCGGTTTGGCATCGGAAAAATGCTGTAAAAAAGATATAAAGTTATTTATGGTACTGTTTATCCTTAAGACTGCGAGTTTGCAGGTATGACGAAGAGATCGATTAGTGAAAATAAGAAAATTGTTCGGGTCGAGACTCGAATAGACGTCTTCGAATTACTACTGTAAATGTAAATTTAAATTTAATATTGTTTTGCCAGTTATTCTACCCTCAAGCAGTAATGCGCAAACATTGTTGTGTTCCAGTTTGAAGGACAATGTTCCCAGAGAAATTACAGGGCTTAGAGATATGATATCTGCAGTGCAGTGTTAGATAATGATTTGGACTCTTCGTGTTCCAATAGCTGTGTGTCACTGTGTTGTTATGGGTCAGGTATGTTGCTTACTTGGCACATGTCCAGCTCGTCTCATCATTTAAACTATAAAAAAATAAAACAAAAATACTCCAAATAAACAATTAAAAAAAAAAATGGTGTGATTAATTAAAATATAGAAATACTAAAATACAGAAATATGTTAGAAACTAAAATACAAAAACATGTGAATATCATATTAGATTTTGTTAATCCTTGCTTTTTATGAGAGTACAAACAGTACTACCTCTTTTCGTTTAAAAAAAACATTTTAAGTATTCAGATTGGATACTCAAAACAAGAGTCAGACGGTAGGTTGATTTTTCATGCAATTAACAGTTCGAATATATGATTCCCAATAATGTCATTAACTTTAACTGACTTGAATATCTGATTACAATAGCAAAACAATATTAAATCCCAATTTGTGGTTATGGTAAATCCCAATTGAACAACTAGTTTTCTGAATCCAAAAACGTATTGCTTTGTAAGTTTGTAGATACAATGTTAAATGTTTAAATTATTTTAAAAATCGATTTGTATCTCCGCCATCCAGTGTGCAACCAACTTTTTATGACGGAATCGAAATTATTGTTCGATTAGTAATTCGTCCCATTCCATCTCTATTTTAAGAGCAGTGTACAGGGTGTTTATGTTTATTCGAGTTTAAGACGCGGTGTGCCAGACCGTCGTGTTTAGGTATGGAGTTAGCCAAGGGAAATGGATTATGATTCATGATTTATTTAATTTAAATGATTCATGGTTTCTTTTACTAAATTACATTCACGTAATAACAATTACGAGTTCTGGTTATCTCGTCAAAATCTGTATTCATGAAGGTCAATAAATAAAACACGGGCGTGTGCATAGTAGAAATTATCGAAAAAATATAATTGTGGGGAATTTACACACATTTGTTTTGTGGCGAATTAACTTTGTGGCGATTCGACAATAACCCAACAAATTCTGGTGATTGCAAAGGGGCTTGGATACTTTGTATATAGTGGCGTCATTAATTTGTAGCGGCCAAAGATTTTTGTCGCTTCTTTGTAACACTACAGTACCTTAACAATTATTTATTTACTGGCAATGATATCGGTGCTATGGCCTTTCAAAGTTTTCTTTTACGATAAGTAATGCAAAGCCAATATATTTTCGATTCGATATAGTTTAGAGAAATTTGCCCATTATTAGTTTTGCTTATTTTATGCTGTTCTTTCAAAATATTCAAGTTTAATTTACCACATTTGCAAATTTGAAAACGACGCCAACTTAATTCACACCCCTTTCAAGCATTTGTATGGACTAGTGGCGTCATTTATTTTAGCGGCCAAAAGTTTTCGTCACTTTCGTGTGACAGTAGCGTACCTTAAGGGTGTTTCTACTTACCTAAGGGTATGAAATAGGGGGATGTAAGTTTGTATGAAACTTTATTCCTTAAACATAATATTCGCATAAAGAAAGTTTGGTATGAATTAAGCGTGATCAAAATAATGAGAAACGTATTACATTTTTTTTAGTTCAAACAATCTAAGTGAAGTGTTAAAAAATAATTTATGGTTAATTAATTGTATTCCGGACCGAACATTTATAGACAACTCATTTGCAATGTATTTGTTGTCATATTAAATTGAATATAAAAAAATAAAATTGGCATTTATACGAACTGCCGATAGAATTGAAAACTTATAACTCAGAATTTCATGGTTCCCTTTGGAAACTACGCGGTTGAAACCGAAGGGCGTGTTCATGAGCATGGCCATCTAGAAATGTGTCAGCCAATGGGAAATGTTGACTCATTTCTAGATGACAAATGGGCATGGTCCCGAGTTCACTCGAAGGATCTCGAATTCGAATGAAGGTTCACTCGCTCATTCCTAAGGGTAACGCTAGAATTCAATTCAGAACCCACAAAAAATCTGTATGTGCCGCGCTCAAAGAAGTTTTAAATTCAAATACTTCTCATCCATTAACCAGGTCAGTGAAGGTAGTTTTATAGCGGGATCTTAGACCAATATACGGCCATTATGCAAAGTTGACGCAAACTCATAACAATCACCCATCCGAAAAGCATCTAAGAGTAACACGTACGTCCAGCGCCGTTGCTCCACTGCCGCTCCAACGTTATCATGCTGGTGACACAAAACCATAAGGTATCTTTCTAAACGCAAAACCAATGCAACTAAAGAAATGTTCAAATGTTCACTTCAATAAGGTTTATTATCGATTTTCTACGTACACATCTAGGCATCTCGACCTCGTAGGTCGGGGAGTGTAAATATATCTCTGTCGTCGGCTAATAACCATAAACTCGTAGTAAACAGGACGCTGATATTTTATTTCACCAAATTTTTTATTAGGATCGTAAACGGTTCACACTTTGACCGGGCGAAGGCACTACTATGGCAACACCTTAACTTTCCTCAATGCTATCAAAAATAGGGTGACAATTTGACACTTGATTTGAACTCGATGTTTGACGTGTCTATCGATGTCTATCTGTCTGTCTGTCTGTCTGTCTGTCTGTGTGTCTGTCTGTCTGTCTGTCTGCACTTTCTGTCGTGTCTGTGTGTCTCACACCGTAGAGCTCAAACGGATGGGCCGATTTCGATGCGTTTTTTTTTTATTTGAAGGTTAATATCCGTGCAAATGTTCTTAGCTATGTTTGGTTAATATCGAGTCAAGATGGCCGCCTCCACAAAATGGCGGACAAAATATTTCTTTACAACCTACCTCAATATGGGTATCAAATGAAAGGGCTTGACTAGTAGAATACTATACATTATAAACAATTCAAATCCAAGATAGCCGCCACCACAAAATGGCGAATCATATTATTTTTTTCACTACTACCTCAATATGGGTATCTAACGAAAGGGCTTGACTAGTAGAATACTTTGACTATGACAAATTTCAAATCCAAGATGGCCGCTACCACAAAATGGCGAAATGCAAAATGGCAAATGAAAGGGATTGACTAGTAGAATTTTGTACAGATAACAAAGCCGAGGTAGTCGGGGGTTAGTCAAAATTTTTAATTTTGTTCTTGTAAGACATTTCAAGAGCACGTTTTCACGTGCGCACGGGATGAGGTCTTGTACAAAAATATTTAAATAATCTAACCAAAACTTTAACTATAAGTTAAGAAGTGTCTGCGAAGGTTTTCTGTGGACGTAAGGGCGAGACGTCGGGACATGTTTCCGATACGATACACCGCGAGCTGGTGCATGATGAGCCCCTTTCTGTTTTACTTTCTTTCTTACCCTTTCCATCGAGACAGAGATATCTCTCGCAGATAAAAAACCAAGTCTCGAATGCAGTCCACAATTTATCAAATTAAAAATGACCAGCGCATGTGGATCCTTCCGAAACCACCAGTTCTGGTGATGTCAGAACTGGTGGTGTAGAAAAAGTTTTGCATATTTACCTTGAGAGTCACCTACGAGTTGAGAGAACGCACGTGTCTGGGTGTATCTATGTATAATAAGTATGTATTTACAACTATATAAGTATTATATCAGCTATCTGGCCGCCATATTACAAGTTTTGCTTAGTTTGGGATCAGATGGTGTTGTGTGTGAAATGTCTACCAATATTTATTTATTATTTATAAATAAACAAACCAAAATGAGAGGCAACAAATTTTTATTGCTAACGGAATCTAATCCAATCTCGTAGAAAACGTATAAAGTGGTCGGCTGTCCGGCTGTCAGTATTCAGAAATATCCAATTGAATAAATATACAATAACAAGAAGTTCCGCAAACCTAGCGAATAGCCAATAGTAGGGGTCTGGTCACGTAATAGTAATTTCGATGAAACGGCGGAAAAAACCGTTCCTATTGCACAGAGTACGAAATGTGCAGAAATATTATTTTCTCATGAATCGGTGAAACGAAAATTTTATTTAAAAATGAAAGTGGTCAAGTGCGAGTCGGACTCACCCATGAAGGCTTCCGCAGCAGCAAGTAACATAATATAAAAGTTTTTGTTGTTTCTTAAATCGGTATTTTAACAATAGTCAATTTATGACGTATTAAAAAAAACTACTTACTAGATCTCATTCAAACCAATTTTTCTTGATAGTTTACATGGTAATGTACATCATAAACTTTTTTTTATTTTTGTAGTATTGTATCTCTTATTTTAGTCAGGTGGGACACACATTTTACCACTTTGGAAGAGTCCCTCGCGCAAACTATTCAGTTTAGAAAAAAATATGTTTGAAACCTCAATATCATTTTTGATGACCTATACATAGATACCACACAGTTTTGATCAAAAAATTTTTTTTGAGTTGCAGCTCTAAGTATGGGACACCCCTTAAATATTTTGTTTTATTTTTTTATTTTTGTATCAAAATCTTAATGCGTTTTACAGATTACATCTACTTACCAAGTTTCAATAGTGTAGCTCTTATAGTTTCGGAGAAAAGTGGCTGTGACATACGGATGGACAGATATGACGAATCTTATAAAGGTCCCGTATTTTGCTACGGAACCCTAATTAACAACCATTTGCAAAACGCTTCTTCTATCTGTGCTTGAAGCTATATCGGAACACTAAGTTTAATGAATATAAATAAATAAATGTCGGTGGACAATTATTACAACACCATCTGACCCCAAACTAATCAAAGCTTGTAATATGGCGGTCAGATAGCTGATATAATACTTATAAAGTTGTAAATACATACTTATTATGCATAGAAACGGTATTATAATTATTAAATGATTTGAAAACATCTTGAAAATATTTTCTCCTAGACACACCTACTTCAAAATGTAAACATTCAACTTATTGATTTCACTCATTTGTTTTCAATTCATTTTGCCATTCACATAAAAAACAATTATGTATGTTCTTTTTTTTTAAGATCCAGATGGTGTTCATTATTTTATAGTTATAATTGTGGAAAATCTGTCCAGCGTATGTTTAGTTTGTTGTGGTACTTACTGTATTTTCCAAATTAAAGAAATTCGTCACAATATAGAATTAATACTCAGACAAAAAGAAAGGAATAATATGGAGAAATTTATTAGAGCTATTTAACCAATACGATTTCATTGTTTGAGTGACTCGTGAGAGTACGGCTAATATTCTACAATTTGTAACTCTAAATTTTTGTAGCCCTAAGATTACTCTGTATCAAACTACTTACTGTGAATAATATAATTATAATTGTTTTGTTAATAAAATGTTGTAGCGAAAACAAAAACACGATTTAAAACGCATAGTTACACGTTCACGTTTGTCGAATTCGGCGGAGGAGAGTAAAATATTACATTGTGTTTTTTTCGTATAATTTTACTTCCACGCCTTCTAGACTTTACATCTCTGCATTTAACATAATCTGTTCCGTCAGTCGTAAAAATGGTTTTCCTCCATGAAATAAGGTTTATACCGTGGTGACCGCACGGCGTCGAAATACCAGTATACTCGTAAAATACTACGTACCCTCAAGACTGGCTCACCAATTAACTTTAATATTACAAATATTATGTCGTAGCTTTTTATCAAAATGTGTTTAGCCGCGGTTGTCACTTTTGCTAGGGGAACATTTTATGGATTCGGGTCACCAACATGCTAATGTCGGGAGATACCAGCGCGGTAGTAGCATACGGTGTAGCGTCAGAGCGGCAGTTGAGCAGGACGTTCACGTTTTGGTTGCTCCGCCAATTATGATGTCTTTTTCATTGTCTTGAGTGTAGATAGGTATCTACATTTTATCGAAATCGACGAGTTGGTTTATGATATATGAACAAAAATCAAAACTTTACTTTCGTTTATCTAGACGGTTTAGTGATCTCATGAAATCTGGTTAAGTACCTATCTGAATTTTATTTTAAACTAGCTGTACCCTGCCACGCTTTGCTGTGGCACATTGTGATGCCCAAAATTGGATAAAAACAATCCTTGATGCGGATTATATCATTGTAAAATTTCAGCTCGATTGGTGCAGAACTTTTTGAGTTTTTGAAGCGTACACAAACCAACGTAACATTTTTATATGTACCTATAGAGATCGAAACCGTTCCTGTTTTATCTAAGAATATAAACAATTATCGATGGAAATTTACGTAGACGGGAACTAAGCCACTGGGCGTTACTAGTAATAAATAAAGTGTAGTTCAAACGAAATAAGCCCGTGCGAGTTGTTTGCGCGAGTCACTGTGTTAAAAAAACTCTTTGTAATTCTTGGAAAACGTGATCGCGTGTATTAATTCCCCTTGGCTTTTTGTGCAGGCCCTTGTTTTACAAGCGTAATGGGAGGTCACGATATCGAAAAGTCTCTTCTATTTACTAGTTACTAAGCTGTAAAATAAGCATTTATCTCACACATATATATAGCACAACCACATAGAAGCCAGAAATGAAGAAAAGATGAAGAATCAGATGACATAAATAAACAGTCAGATGAAATAAATAAACCAGAAATGAAAAGAATATGAGGAAGAAGAAGACTTTAATCAGCTGACTATTATTTAATTTTTTTTCATTTTATAATTAAGACTACAACAAATTGTCTTGCCAGCCATATTGCATGCCTCTCGCAGAGGCCAGTTTGTATGGGTCAACTTTTAAAATGTTTTGTATCGTCTTATCTTACTTACAAACAGCAATAAAGATTTTTGTATTTGTTACAATTAGGATCTTAAAATTAAATGGTCTTTGCTGCGCAATTTCGGCATAAAAGGCAACCGAAATATTAAAATTGTTATACAAAGTATTTACAATTTTGAAAATGGTAATAAAGTAAGTGAGGTCGAAGTTTCTAATGAGAAAAAGCGGCCCACTTTTCCTTTCCCACAGCTGGGGCTCGGGTGAAGGATCAGAGTGAACACTCACAAGAAGAGTCCAAGCCAAAATCTAACACTCTGACCAAGTGCGGTTTCGCGTTGGCACAAAATAACGAATTGTATTTTGGGCTCGGGTCCTTTTCTCACAAGGAGAGTCAAGCCCTAAATCGACCACACCAACCAAGTTAGCGTTGGTGCCGCCACAAAATGGCGATTTGCATTTTCGTTGTTACAAATCCTTCAGTATGAGTATCAAATGAAAAGACTTAACTACTAGAATACTACTACACACTATGACAAATTTCCAAATTTCAAATGTAGGTATTTTAATTTCAAATGTTTTTATTTTAAATATAAGAGTTTCTCATCATAAGTGACTCAAAGGAAAACAAAGTGAGGAAACCGGCGTTTTCCAGAAAAGTCACCATTTGAGATCATGTCTTGTGTCATCTGCCGACTCGCACTTTACTAATATGGTGGATTATCACCTTGCGAGAGTATATGAGAGCCCCAAAGCCCCGACTGTGGTGATATAAAGTAGTCTGTTTATGTTACTTCGTTATAGCTTGTTGTATTATTCTACAAGTCTATAGGGAGCTGTTTAGATATAACGTAATGTAATGCGTAATGGAAATTAAAGAAAAACCCTTACACTCAACTGAAAACGAACACATTATTGGTCACCGTTGGAAACAATTTTGTTAGAACCATGATTTTCCAAAAAAAATGTGTCGTTTCATAATTACTAGCAAACATAAAGGTATTTTTTGATTAGCCCTTGCATAATATGTTCAATAACATAATTAATAAAGCTTTTATTAATAAAACATCAATACAATGAGAACTACGCAACGCTACATGCCTAACTAACTACTTACACTAAGCACATCAGAAGTATCCATAGACCACTGTAGGTCTACAGATAATCAAGATGTTCAAGCCCACTACCAGTCGGAAGCGTGTCCAGCATGCTGGTGGCATTAAATGTGGCAATAAGCATAAATAGATAAGTGAGTAGCACTTGTAATGATGTGATTAATTTATTTTTCGCTTTTGAGTGCCTATTTGTGGGTTTGAAGTAGGTTTAATTTTATGTACGAAAATAATTTATTTTACTCTTTTTAGTGCAAAACAAGTTATTATTAACACATTTACCCAATTTCGTAGTGACAGTTTCGAGTGTCATAACTTTTGTGAAATCTACAATTACGTCATCCAGAAAATTATATGCAAATTTTAGTTTTTGGTTCATATTTCAAAAACCACTTGATCGATTTCAATAAAATTTATATGGGGCCATTCGGGAGGCATATTCATCCGAACACAAAAATAAATTTCAAAATCGGTGCAGGGGTTCTCGAGAAATCAGGTAACATACATAAAAAACAGGGTTCGAATTGATAACCTCCTACCTCCTCCTGTTGACTACGGGTAGCTAACTTCAAGATGTTGCTTTTTCGTGACGGCGTGCGCGCGTCGTCGGTCGTATAAATTAAGGCCGTACCCCGAGCAAATGACCTTGAATATTTCTTACCTCATCGCACACCGCAAGAAAAAGTAAGAGAGAGAAATAGTAAGATTTGACGCTGTTTTACCCCTTAAATTTTGATAAACTCTTTACAAAATCAGATTTTAGTCTTTTGAAAAATATATTTCCACCAAAATGTTCATAATGGAATTGCCCATCCGTTGGTGTAAGTACAAAATCCAAATAATAGCGGTTTTTCGAGTAGATGCATGATAATTACAATTATTTCTATTTTTTGGTCCCGTTGTGAGGAGATTATTTAAACAATAAATTCATTAACAAAAAAATAAACTATCATTTTGAAGCCAAGAAATTGTAGAAATTTAATGTATGTATTTTTAACAAGTTAATATTTGTTTTGGCCAATGAGTAGATAGCTCTGAAAACTGGACAAAAATCTCGTTTCGCTGGGGGACGCACCTTAAATCTCATCGTACGCATTTGTCCTCTAACTCGCCGAAAAAAGTATATCTTCAGAAACACACACAAACAGACAAACTTTCGAGTTTGTAATATTTTTGTTATGAATAACCTCAATACATATTTCGTAGACAGTTCTCATGAAACGGTAAAACCTTTTTAACGTAAAAAGAGGCTTTACAACTAAACCGACAAATGATTTATTCAACGCAATGTTTGGACAAACTATTCACACAAGTTTCTTTGTGGTAGCCCTTCCGTTTATTTGCCTGTGGTCATAAAAAGCTTTATTTATCTAGAAAGGTCAAGTGTCAAATAAAACTGGCGTAAAATTATTTATTTATGCGAATGTAGAACAGTATTTAACTTATGTTCATATTCATAGCTACATTTACCACTAAAAGTAGCTATGAATATGAACCTACCTACCTACATGTGGTCTTAATATATTAGTGTAGCAAATTATAACTCTTATTTATTTAAATTATAAGCATTCTTTTGAAGATTGTCGCATGTTTACAATAAAACAACATTTTATTTAAAAATATAACTACTTTCGATGAGTAAATATACAATAATAAAGTAATTTTGTTTTTTTTTTCGCTAAAACACTAACATGACGTCACTAACCGCAAAACATTGGTCGCAATTTACACAATTGGTGGATGTATGGTTTACGTATTTTCGTATTTTTACTTGATACAAATAATCAAAATCGTCGTCGCCAAAATCGCAAACTATAATATAAATGCAGAAAAGTAAACAGACTAGCCAGTCTTCGAGAGCTTGTTTTGAGGTTAGTGACGTAATAAGCCATATCCATCACGGGTGATGAACACAGTACAATACTTGGTAATGATTTGGACTTTGCATGTTCCAATAGCTGCGTGACACTGTGCTGCTTTAGCAATCGACTCTGTCAAATCAATCACTGTGCTGTCATATCAAGCACGTGCCTTGCTCGTCTTGTCACTCTACCTATACTAGTAAAAAAAATAGATGTGGGAATAGTTTCATTTTTCAATGTCAATTTCGAATCCCATATACGAGTAGATCCCAGAGCTAGCAGCTACTTTGTCCAAAAGCTGAGTTTAACAAGTAAGTTCAATAAAGAAAGAATTAGTGAAAGCAATCCTATTTAAACAAAAAAATTGAACGCCCAGTCAATTCCGAAAACACATTAAGCGTTCCCTAATGAAGGCGGTCAAGTCTATTCTACGCGAAGTGCTTCCCTGTATAATCTTTTAAAAATACACGGCGAAAGCTTTTTGCACACCTTGAGCTCTTAAAATTTTAGCACCCCTCATCAAAAATTAAGTACGTTTGGACCGCGGAATTTATCTAAGTATTTCAGGACGGCTGTGGTTGAGATGGGGATGAGAAATGTGTAATATCCGGCAATTCGGCCAAATCTGGCAAAGTTTTGTACATCGTGAGATATTTTCGCTAATATATTGGCATGACATGCAAGCTCAAAGTTGCGCAACGGCCAATGGAGAGAACTATGCTCGGAATTTCACTGCGTGACAAAATCCGAAACGAGGTAATCCGCAGAAGTACGAAAGTCACCGATATAGATAGCTCTTAAAATTAGCAAGTTGAAGTGGCAATGGGCATATGGCTTGCCGAACCGATAACTGCTGGGGAGTAAAGGTTCTCGAATGGTGACCACGAACCGGCAGACGCAGTGTAGGACGGCCCTCCACACCGATGGACCGATGATATTGTCTCGGTCGCGGAATTGGGTGAGGCAGCACAAGACCGGTCATTGTGGAAATCATAAGGGAGTCCTATGTCCAGCAGTGGACGTCTGCAGGCTGCAGATGATGATGATGAGATATTTTTACTCATCTTGACTAGCACTCGGTATCATCTACTTTGTATTAAATAAAACACTCAGTGCGTTATAATTTTACAATATCATAGAAGAAAATATACCAAAAAATGTAATGAAAAGCCTGAACACAATTAAAATAGATTTATTTATGGTGTCGTAGGGACAACAGGCCTAAATGTGGGTGACATAAATATGGTATTATTATTTTTATATATTAGAGGTATTATACATAATACCTCTAATAAATAATACTACCTCTAATCTATAATAATACCTCTAATATTTATATATTAGTGGTATTATTATTATGATACTTTGTGAGTGCATTACATGTTTTTGATTTTATCAAAAAAATAGTTTTCTAGCTTTACGTAATAACACGAAAAATTTTTGTTAGCTTTATACGTCACTTGGTGCATTTTCATGATTATGATTATAAAATCGAACAACTATCTATAGCCTTTATTTAGACAGAAAAATGATATAATAGCCTTTATTTAAGAACAATTGTTGATGTCATATTCCGAATAAGTGCTCTTCTGAGTAATAATCATTGAACATTCGAACCCAATTTTACTTGATACAATAATTCCACTGTTTTGGCCACGTAAGTCTTAAACTGATGCTCAAAGTAACAAGAATAAGCCATGTTCGTACACTCCGCGAGGTATAAGCTGAGCTTTGCATTAGTGTGAGTGATCACCAATCAGGCAGGAGCTTGAAATTTTGTCCGCGAGGTTATAGGCTGAGCTTTGCATTAGTGTGAGTGATCACCAATCAGGCAGGAGCGCGGCGAGACAGAATGGCGCCGCGCCTAAGGCCGGTTGTCACACCTACACTATCCATGTACACTCACACAAATGCAAAGCTCAGCTTATGCCTCGCGGAGTGTACATTGATTTAAAAAAAAAAAACAAAACATATCGGGTAAGCACGGAGTGTGCTATTGTCGACGTTTAACAGGCTCAGGCGAGAAGGCGGTCAAGTGTAAACCTACATTAGTTAAAAAAAGGTTTTTAACGGCAATTCTTAAAAAAGGTAATTAATGCCAATTTCTCACACTTAATTTCCGCCAAAAACTGTATCCGACCAAATACGTCTTCCTCCCAACATTAGAAGAGGAATCGTAAAATAATTTTCCGAAGCCGGTCCGCGGTTAAGTGATAAATTTAACGAGAGCCTGGCGATTCCGAATCAAATATAAAATGGCCGCCTCTTAGATTTTAGATACAACGCAATCATGGACTTTGTTTCATTTATTTTTTGTAATAAATATGTCATGACTCCTTTGAATTTAGCTTGTTTTTATGTAATCATAGTTTTAACCCTCGGCCAAAAAAAAGGGGTGTAATAAGTTTGACGTCGATGCTGTATGTCAATCTGTGTGTGTCTTGTCTGTGGCGCCGTAGCTCAAACAGATGGTCCGATTTCGATGCGGGTTTTTTTTTATTTGAAGGTTAGTTTTTTTTGTATGGTTTGTTAACATCGATTCAAGGCTTCCACCAAATGGCGGACAAAATGTTTCTTCACAACCTACCTCAATATTGGTATCAAATGAAAGGTAGGTATAGTCAAAACTAGGAGAATACTATACACTATAACAAATTTCAAACCCAAGATGGCCGCTACTACAATACGGCGAATTACATTTTTTTATTTCACTACTACCTCAATATGAATACCAAATGAAAGAGCTTGACTAGTAAAATACCATGCACTATGACAAATTTCAAATCCAAGATGGCCGCTACCACAAAATGGCGTATTTCTTTTTTCACATCTATAAAATATAGGTAACGAATACTAGACTTTTTAATAGGCTTGACTAGACTTTTTAATAATTGTGTTCGTTTATTTAATACAATGCTGGTTACATTGATCAGGCAGGGCTGATTCACGAATTAAGGTATTTTCCATACACAATAGGTGACTAAAAAAAACGAATTAGGTAATAACTTAATCAGTTAGATTTAAAAAAATATTGTACACGTTTTTTTTTTCTTTTGTTGCACAAAGAAAAAATGACGAAGATAAAAAAATATAGTGACTGAAGTCGACAAGTGAGGCTTCAAGTGACGTCACGCCTATCTTACGTCACGTCACAACACCCTACTCCGGAATCTCCATGCCCTGTAATTTCACTGGAATCATTGCCCTTCAAACCGGAACACAAGTAATGTTTGCACGTTACTGCTTGTTGATAGAATAACTGGCGAATGTGTTCCCCAGTGTCTTCCCCAGGCGGAGTCTACAAAGAGCCTTACCAAAACTAATCCCTCCTAATCTAAGCCCTCATGTACCTCTCTTTGCATTGGTTCATCAAAGATTAAATTCTTCGTTCCAGGTGCACGATGCCGAACGTGATGAAATGCCTCATTTACATCGGGATAGCGGCCTTCCTCCACCAGTTGCCGCGGTTCTTCGACCGTCAGTATGTCCCACATGTCACCGTCTGGAGAGGACACATGGAGAATGTTTGCAGAGTATGTATCAGATCAACTCAAGAACACATTTTTTGCGAGTATAGTGAAAACTGAAATATCTTAACATTACATTACGTCTTCGTTTTGGACCTGGATTATTATAATAATTAATAACTCAAAAGCCTTGAGACATTTTTGTTCGACGCCTTCTTTTCTATCTCGACTAGCTATCTATTAATTTTAAATGTGCTCAATCATTGAAATTTTTAGGCATTATCGTCTGAAACTTTGAACATCACCGTAATTTTAGTTTTATTTTACACAAAATTTTCACAAAGCACTTTTGGTCGTTAAAAAGATTTTTCTATTTAATTAGAAAGGTAACTTGATAGTGCTTTGTGAAGTCCTCGTTAAAACACTTTGTAATAGATAAATCAGTGGGCTAAGTGCGAATATTAAGTAATTTAGACTTGTAAATGACTTTACTTAAATTTGATATGTTGTAGGTGTTTATTTTTCACTTTTTTTTTATAAAATGTTCATGTTTTTTATATAAAATAGTATAGAGTTACGAGACGAGCAGGATACGCAGCTATTGGAACGCGAAGAGTCCAAATCATTACCTAGCACTGTAATGCTCTCGTCACACAGAGATCCAAGATATTATATCTCTAAACTCTGTAATTTCTCTGGAAACATTACCCTTCAAACCGGAACACAGTTATGTTTCCACATTACTGCTTGGCGGTAGAATAACTGTCAAAGGTTTGATACTTCCCCAGGCGGACATTGCCAAGAGTCCTGCCACTACAACTTTCTGAATTCCGCCAACAATTTGCAAGGTGGCCTAAAGATATGCAAATTTGACATACGAGTAACATCTTTTGTGCAAATTGAATTTTTTTAGGTATACACTTGGCCTCTCTCTCTCCTCCGACTTCTCACTTGACGTTAAACGACGACTCGGTCGACAATGGAACGGGACAAAAAGTAGGCAAATATGTATTATTTCAGACTACAATCTCTGTTCCAAATTTTAACCCTATCCGTTCTGACATGATTGAGCAACAAACATCCAAACACCTCAAACTTTGACATTTACAAAATGAGCACGATTGCAATAAAATTATAAACATTAGTATAGATTTAAAATCTTATACCTTTAAACGACCAATTCTTGTCGGTATATAGGTATATATATAGAATCTGAATCTCGGAAACGGCTCGAACGATTTTCAAGAAATATGTATACAGGGGGTTTCGGGGACGATAAATCGATCTAGCTAGGTTTAATTTGTTTAAAACATCATTTTATGCGCGTTTTTAGACAATGAAAAACTCCTATAATGTCATTAGAATACGATAACTTATTTCGCCACTGTTCTTTAAGTCTAAATGGTTCAGACGGAATATGCTCGCCCTCGGAGTTAACAGGTCTCGGTTCGAATCCTGATGGTTACACTCGGGTCTTTTCTTTTTGTTCTTTTTTTTCTGAGAAAATCTTTTACTTACGAGCCTTTTCTTTATAAACACATTTAAACTGGTACTGTACATTTACACCAAAAATAAAACAGTGATTGTCTTATTTTTCAGATCGAAATGGCGGAGTGGGTCCAGACTCTATCGATGGACGCGTATTTCATAACGTACTTCGTATTTAGAGTATTATTCGTTCATCTCATTCCTTGCACATCTTTGGTTGTACTAAACGTTCTGCTATTTCGAGCCATGCGGACTGCCCAGTTGAATCGGCAAAAGTTGTTCAAAGAAAACAGAAAATCGGAATGCAAAAGACTCAGGGACTCGAATTGCACTACTCTAATGCTGATTGTGGTTGTAACAGTTTTCCTACTGGTAGAAATACCAGTAGCCGTTGTCATGATACTCCACATAATATCGAGTACCTTGGTGGAAATACTCGATTACCATATTGCGAATATTCTCATTTTAGTTACAAATTTCTTTATCATAGTCTCTTATCCGATAAATTTCGCCATTTATTGCGGTATGTCAAGGCAATTTAGGGAAACTTTTAAGGAATTATTCATTAGGGGTGCCGTGACTAGTAGAAAAAATGGCGGATCGAGTAGATATTCCTTAGTCAACGGGCCTAGGACGTGTACTAACGAAACTGTGCTTTAGAGTACTAGATACTACAATTGAATACTAAATACTTGTTACAAATATCTTATACTTGTTTATCTATGAAACCGATTACTTTGATGTATGTTTAGAACTGTGATTTTTGTCTATATATGTAGACATATCAATTATACAGTTATTTCATATATTTTACCTTAGTTCGTGTCTATTTTTGTTTTTAATCCTAATATTATAATTGTAGGTAACAGATATTTTAGATGAAATGTTGATATTTATAACTAGTTAGGTAAAATTTTAAATATATAGTTTGCATATTGTCGCTTAAAAAGTTTGTAGTATTTCTTTTTTTTTGTACTTTTTCTTGGCTGTGTGTCTACCTAATCATTATATTAATAAGATAGCTTATATAAATGTTATTATTTTATTTTGAATAGATTAGCTAGCCGCATAGCCTTTAAATGGAGAGCCCCCATTAAGGAAAAGTATTTATATGAACATTTGATTTATAAATGTAAATATTTATTTTTATCAATGTGCTTGGTAGATATGTACCGTATTTTAATTAGTTATATCAATGTAAGATAAAAATATAGTAACAAATGAATGTGTACAAGTTTTTAGAGAATTTATAAAAAGTATATGATTTATGTCGTCATTAGAGACGAAGCTTTTGTTCTATTTAGAATAATTACTTTAACTATTTGTGTAATTTTTGTATAAATATAAATGTAATGACTGTGACGGGTCGTTTCTGTATGAAGTTTAGGACTGTATTATTCAATAAAAAATATAAAATATTGTTTTTTTCATTACTCCCTCGTAAAAAGGTCACAGCAGACATGTTACTTTAAGCATTTGCGATCGATGATTTTGCGACTGTATAGACACTGCATCGCGTTTTTGCGACTGACTCGAATGCAGGCAGTCTCAAAAACGCGCGCGGTATTAAAATCGCGAGTTTTATAGACTAATCCTATGTTAGATCGGCCTTTCTACCGCGTAACGAAATCTGCTTTGGCTTTGCTATTGCTGTCTCTATAATTTCAAGCGAAAAGAAATGAAATAGCTTTCGATATCAACGCTAAAACAACATGGTTAGGCGGCAGACCCTCGGGTCGTATCTTTGTTTGATTGAGTCTTCGTAACGTCAATTATAAAACGATATTAAGTCTGCCCATGCCAGTTGCGTCGCCGACTTGAATTTAAAACTCTATATTTCACGTAGCACTGTTCGGTAGACACCAAATAATGCAACCGACAACTGAATGGCTTAGTGTAGCGTTTAGTCGCTGTAACGCTCATCCGAAAGGGGGACTCAATTGCCGTGTTTTGCGGTTTTAAAGTGTGCGTCGTGCGTGAATGCTTAGTCGTCTTATTTAGCTTCTAAAAGCGACTAAGCCACCGATTGCCAACGCTAATAGTGGTTAGTGTGCTGTGGCCCTAAGACCCTTCCTGAGAAATCCAGTTTGTTTAGTAAGCCGTCACATTCCATTTTTAACCTCCGACCAAAAGGAGGTGTTATAAGTTTGACATTGATGTCTGTCTGTATGTATATATCTGTGCCACAGTAGCCCTCAAATGGATGAATCGATTTAAATTTGGTTATTTAGGTTAATTTCTGTGCTGTGATTCTTAGCTATGTTTGGTTAATACCGAATCAAGATGGTGGCCTCCACAAAATGACAGATACAATATTTTTTCACAATACTCTTCAATATGGGTATCAAACGAAAAGGCTTGACCAATAAAAACATCATGACAAGTTTCAAATCCGAAATGGCCGCCACCACAAAATGGCGGATTACATTTTTTTCACCTAGTACCTACACCTCGCAGTTTCATTCGTGTAGTTTCCAAAACCGTTATTATTTTGGGATAGTACTCAGCCCTGTCTTTGAATATGACAGTTTCTTCACGATGCTTAGTTTGCTGTTAATGCAAATGATGATGTCAATCTTAGGCAAGTGGAACTGTGGAAGGTTTAGAGGAAAATTTAGTTTACTCCAAAAAAAACATTTTCAAATTAAAATTAAGATAGATAGATAGAAAATCTTTATTGCACACAAACAAATTAAAATATTACAAATAAACACTTGTTAACTAGTGCCAAAAGTGGCGGCCTTAAAAAAATATTTTCATCGGTTCAGAAGTCAAAAAACCTATTACCATATTTATTGAACGTATCAGAACATTTTTGTAAAATTTGTGTGAGGGAAAAAAATATAGTTACCTATAGGTGGTGTTGACTTCGGAACCGTTGAAAATGTTTTTTTTTTTTTTGACTTCACTTAGTTACATAATTTTTCCCCTCACGCGAATTTTACACAAATATTCTAAAACGTTAAATAAATTTTAGATTTACAAACAATCATCATTCAATTTAAAA
This sequence comes from Ectropis grisescens, assembly GCA_017562165.1. NCBI lineage: Eukaryota > Metazoa > Arthropoda > Insecta > Lepidoptera > Geometridae > Ectropis > Ectropis grisescens. Next base: position 12,556,436 of record CM029797.1, read on the forward strand.
TAATGTAACTCAGTTTATAAAACGCAAAGCGAAGAAATAATTTTAATGTGATTTTAATCGTCTTTGAAAGGGTCTCAATTAAAAGCGTCTAAAGTTTTTAATGAGATTGAAAAGTGATACTCCGTCCCTCTCTTCTCTCTTAAGTAAAGTAAGTATTAAATAATGCCAGGCAGTGACGTACAAGAACAAAAAATATTTGCACAGAAATATTTTCACACTTACATATGGGCATTTTCACAAAAATGTATCCTACCCCTCTTTGCACCTGGCACTTTCTAGAATATTCCATTTTGTGACGGGCCCTTCTATCGCCTAACTATATCGGCTTTCGCTTTGCTATTGCGGTCTTTGGTCTTTATCATTTCAAGCGGAAAGAAAAGAGAGAGAATTATCAAAGCTAAGACAGATCTTGTTAGGCGGTAGTAGTCAGGTTTAAATATCAAATTTCTATAACAGTAGTAACATTTTTTCGAATCAAACATATTTATTTATTTGTTCAGGTATACAAAACAGAATACAGTTAAAATTTAAATATAAAACATGGCACAATTTCAATCCAAACTATATTCTTTACTATGTATACACAACATGAGTGACAGAGTGCTTACGTCTCAAAAGAAGTTAAAACTAAAAATAAGTTGTACACAACTTAGGAAATCAAATTGCGTTTTTTTTTCTTCATAGACAGATAAAACTACTGTAAAACAAATTTGGCGTAAAATTCGGTGACAAGTGCCAAAAGGGGGATGTATACCTACATAAACGCCCATATACATATCTATATATATACAAATAAATAGATTTTTATTTTTAATATAAAATAACCGCTTCTTACCATTTGCATTTTAATGTATAGATGGTACAACTTTTCACAATTTGTTTAAATTTTTTTTGTCAGTTTGTTCCAGCTAATATCCGAAAAGGTTGAACCGATTATGCCAGGACTTTCACTACTACTTATTATAGTTAGCTGTTGTTCTAATTCGTAACTTAGGCTACACTTACTAGATAAAATAAACAGGGTTCCGCAAAATAGACAAAAAAAACCTTAAAACGCGTGAGAAACCACGGACACAGATAAAATTTAATATTACCAATGGGTTGAAATTTGACTACAATTTACACAAACAAAAGAGTAATTTTTGCATGTATGTGTCGAACACTTGGTAGTGTGAGTAACGTTGTTTTTATTGATTTAATTTATATGCATTATTTAAAAAAGTATTAGCATTACTGTATACCTTAGCGACAAGGCCGCCACTAATAAATAAATGAATATTGGTGGGCAATTCACACACAAATTACACATTAGAGCCCAAACTACCTCTAAGCAAAGCCTGTATTGTTGCGGCCAGATAGCTGAAAAGATTTAAATACATACTTATTATACATAGAAACATCCAGACATAGTACAAATATTTGTATTTATCGCACAAATCACACTGGGTGGGAATCGAACCCACAACCTTCGTCTTCGCAGGCAGCGTTACTACCTACTAAGTAAGCCACGAAGCAACCGCCCTAGTTTTTAACCCTCGACTAAAAAGAAGGGTGTTGTAAGTTTGCCGTCGATGTCTGTTTATCTGTGGCACCGTAGCTCTCAAACAAATAGACCGATTTCGATGTGGTTTTCTTCAATTGAAAGCTTATTTCTATGGGGTCCTTCTTAGCTATGTTTGGTTTATATTTATTCAAGATGGCTGCCTCCACAAAATGGCGAATACTTTTTTTTCACTGCTCCGTCAATGGGTATCAAATGAAAGGACTAGTAGAATACTGTACAAAGTTCAAATCCAAGATAGTCGAAGGTAAATCAATATTTTTATTTTGTTCTTGTTAAGATGCAGTTGCACTCAGCAGTGTTACCCGCGACTAAACTTTTACGATAAAAGAAATAGCCAATGTTTTCTATCCAGGTTATGGACTTACTAAACATACTCAATTTAATTATGCGTTACTTTGACATCTACGCTCATCTTTGGCTCGTATATTGCGTCAAAGGCTAAATTAGCTGCCAGAAAACTAGGTGTTCTCTCAAAGGTGCGAAGGTACTTCAACTCTGAACAGCTGCTCACGTTATATCAAGCACAGATTCGCTCTTGTATGGAGTACTGATCGCACCTTTGGGATGGATCGGCTAAGTATCAGCTAGAGGCCCTGGAATCGATCGAGAGACGCTTGTGCGAAAAAGACTGCAAAGTCTTGATCATCGCCAAAAAATTGTCAGCCTATCGGTTTTTTATCGGATACACTTTGGAGAGTGTGCAACTGATTTGCATGATCTGATACCACTTTGCCCTTTTTTCTATCGGAATGCTCGTAGCTCGACAAAGCGACATCGTTTCATGGTTGAAGTAGATCCTAAGACACGAACGAAGAGATTTAACTCTACTTTTGTGATAAGAACGTCTAGGCTGTGGAATAAGTTGCCTGAGTGGGTTTTCCCCGATGGTTACAATCTTTGTGTCTTCAAATCGAGAATGAATTGGTTTCTTCTAGGTAAACACGCTGCATCGTAGACCGCATTGTCGCTTAACATCAGGTGAGATGGCGGTCAAGTGTAAACTTATAAAAGTAAAAAAAGAAAAAAAATGTTAAGGTAAAGCCTCTGCCCGTTAAAAACCTGAAATCTGATAACTCAAGTCTGAATTACACTGAAAACAACACTAAATACTTATAACTAACTACTTATAACTTATAACTAACCTAACTTACACTAAGCACTTCTAAATAATTTATAGAATCGTCTTCCTATATCATCAAGTTCTAAAGTAGGTAGACAATAAATAAATAATAAGTAATAACATTAATTTTCGCCTTTATTAAATTAACACAATTTATTTTGATCAAGTTAAATTTTGGAACACACGTAGATTATAGTCTGGAATAAAATAAAAACTACTTTTCATAGCGGGAAAAGAAGAGGAACTACGCGGGAGAATTCGCGCGACACTGCTAGTTATTAGTATACATTTTTATGATTCAAATAATGTTCTCCACACTTGAAAACCTTAATCGTTTTCCCTCTGTCTATTTTCTACTCATAAACTAATGCAATAAAAATCCAATAAGTGTGACGTCTCGAGACAGCCCTATCGCATTACAGCCAATCATGGACCGCGCCCAGCTCCATAACCGTAAACGTATATTGTTTATGACAGTCAGGGCTGACACGTGGCCTTAGGTGTAAAGTAGATTGAATGCGTCTATTTCTGGCGGCTCAAGTTTCTTGGAACGAAGTTCTTTATCACGTGGTTGGAAGATAGACCGAAAAAAGTTATCTTTTTTATTCCTTTTTTCTTTTAACTATTATAATTGGTCAAACATCTTCGATTGTGTCTTTGAAACATTAGCCATGGTACGATGTTGCTGTATCGAGCCAAGAGCAGTACATTAAAAAAGGGCAAGATCATGAAGATCAGCGCACACTTTCCAAAATGTATCCCACACAGCCGACTAAATATTCCCACTGTTGAACTTTTTTATTTTATTCCGTCTTATTAATACTTATGATAAAACAAAAAGTAAGGAATATTGGATATATATCCAATAGACACTGCAGATAGAAGTGAAAACTTATAACTCAGAATTTGATAGCACACTTTGGAAACTACGCGGGTGAAACCGGATGGCGATGCTAACGCAGGTGAACCCGGAGAGAGTCAGCAATAAATCTTCAAAGCGTTGTCGTCTAAATAAGTCTTGTATGCGTGGCCATCTAGTACTAGATGGTCCTGGTTAGATTTGTAAACGTGTAATGGTAACCATGGTAACACGGTAATGCTGACACATTTCTAGATGGCCATGGCTATCCCGTGCTCACCCGACGTTTTTTTTTTATCTTTTATAGGCTCACACTTGACCGCCATCTCGCCTGATGTTAAGCGACGATGCGGTCCACGATGGATCGTGTTTACCTAGAAGAAACCGATTCACTCTCGATTTGAAGACACAAAGATTGTAACCATCGGGGAAAACCCACTCAGGCAACGTAATCCACAGCCTAGACGTAGAGTCAAATCTCTTCGTTCGTGTCGATACTTGGCCGATCCATCCCAAAGGTGCGATCAGTACTCCATACAGGAGCGAATCTGTGCTTGATATAATGTGAGCAACTGTTCAGACTTGAAACCTTCGCACCTTTGAAATAACACTCAGTTTTTTTGGCAGCTAATTTAGCCTTGGACTCGATATACGAGCCAAAGTTGAGCGTAGATGTCAAAGTAACGCTCAAAAGCTCAAGACGGTCAGAAACCGGCAATTTTTGAGCTCAATACACAGCCCACTACAAATCTATGTGAGGTGCGCCAAAATAAGATTTTACTTCAAAAAAATAATACCATCATTTACCTGACGGGCTTATAAGAATGATTATATTTTTGAGCCAGTGATCTTCCCAAAAGGCAATTTTTTAAAATATGGTGTTACCCCAAGTCTAGTAAGAACGCAAAGGTTATTTACGCTTTTTTTTTCACCTGTGATACGCAGCCCTATTATCCCCATATTGTTTACGACAGCCAGGGTTGTCACGTGGCCTTAGATGCAACGAGATCGATAGTCGCGAACTAAGCGAGTACTCGACGTCGAAGGCTGTGACGTCATTCGGGTGTAGCTAAAGGCTAAAGTTCTAGGTACTTCCATGTATCGTATACGCATTTGAGCTTAATTCCGTACGTTGTAGGTGCAATTTAAAGTGACAGTAAATTATCATAGGTTCAAAAGTGATTCTATAGGTGTGCTTTTGGTTGTTGGGGCTTCGTCTCTCACTAAGTCTACCTGCGAAGCTGATCTGCTATGTGGTTGATTCCCATCCAATACAAATATTTGTGGGACAAATGCAAATATCTGTCTGGATGTTCCATAGCTTCCATAGCATAAACTTTGCTTAACTTATTATGGTCAGATAGTTTTGTGTGTAACCATAAGCATGAGCAGTTCACTAAATATTCCCACTGCTGGGATTTGGGGCCCTCTCCCGCTAGAAAAGAGTCAAGGTCCATAATCCACGTCGCAAGCCACTGGGCTTGCGGGATTAATATATTTAAAAAAATTGGCAGTCAATTAATTAATTTGGCAAGTGTATATTCAGAGTTGTTACCTACCGTTTACCTCCTAAGCCCACCCGGTATCAAAAAGTGCACCAATATCAAGTTAGGGACTTTCAAGTTTTATCTGACAGGTGAGCCGTTTTAAGAAACTTCTCACGGTTCACCCAGGTGGTCTCAGGAGGTAGACGGTGGGTAAGAACTCTGAAAAACTTGCCAAACGCTTGTAATTAAAGCTATTGACCAATAAAATAACAGTGTATTAATTGACGGGTAACAGTGTACCGTCAAATAGTCAGCTGAGCAATGATTGGCCCATTTGTGGATGATTTTACTTGCGGCAAAATCGTTATTTATTAAATGACGGCCAGCCACCGTTAATTGATCGATTAACGTAATTTCATTGCGGTAAATAAACACATTTCATTTATTATTTTCCGAAAGTTGATCAACGACCTAGTGAATTGATCAACTTACGTTTCTTGTTATTTTCCGGTGACATATACATTTGTACCCGACTGAAAGAAGTGTATGTTTTTCGCGCGTATTTTGTATTTATGTAAAATCTTTATTTCCACGTATCTTCCAAACGCTGGATGGATTTTAACAATATCAGATCAGTTACCCAAGTGTACTTAGTAGTAAATTGTATTACGTTATGTTTTTTATCTGTTGTATTTTTGCAGTCGGGTTTTTTAAATGAAAGTCATTAATATTGTTTTTAATTTTAAAAGTTAAAGGTAAGTTTTTATAATTATTTGACATATAAATAAAAATGCAGTTTCACTCGTATTTGACAACCCTGTCGAAGTCTCGTCCAATATCTGGAAGCATTAACATGCGGCCGCTGGGAGGCGCGAGATAGATATCCCTGTCTATAGTTTTATTGGCACAATCCTTCGGAATAGCACACTTAAAAGTTGAGTCATTTAGACCAACTCTCTACCTACAGGCACCAATAATCATAACTTGCAAAATTCATGGACTATCTTGGCTGTGGAAACGCAATATTTAATATAGCTTCCAAACAAACTTTACGCGCGACTCATAGAAAATACGATACAGTGACGTCACGCTTCTGTAGTGTTTTTTTATAAAGCGTAGTGTTTCTTTAGTGTTTTTTATAAGCCTTTTGATGGCACATTAAATCAAAATTGGACCGTCATGCCTATTATTTGTGTTGTTTAATAAATTTAGCGTTAGCAGCGCTTTCAGCAGTGTAGTTTCCGATCTTATTAATTTCCCGAAATAAAAATACCTATGTGGTATCCCAAACAATTATGTCTATATTTACCAAATTTCGTCCAAATTTTTTCTGTAACTTTTACATGAATTAATAACAAACATACATCCACATATTCTTACGAAATTTCGCGTATAAAATATTAGTATTATGAGTTTGCACTTAGAGTTGAATTATTAACGATAATTTTGGACAAAAAATCCTTAGTACGGTAAATTTTTATAAAAATTGTCGAGACTTGCAGGACATGTGTCTGATGGTAAGCAACATACCTGTCACATAACAGCTCAGTGACACGCAGCTATTGGAACAAGAAGAGTCAAATCATTACCTAGCACTGCACTGCGCTCGTCACCCAGATATCTAAGATGTTATATCTCTAAGCCCTGTAATTTCTCTGCAAACATTGCCCGTCAAGCCTGAACACAGTAATGTTTGTACATTACTGTTCGGCGGTAGAATAACTGGCAAAGGTGTGGGGTACTTATCCAGGCGGACTCTACCAAGACACGAATTCGGTGATTCGGGAGATCGGGAACTGCTGATACGGAGCCCCTAGTTCGAATCACTTTCGCACCACTGACGTGGTGTAGTCACGTACATAATGTAACTAACTTACGAGTAAAAATAGTGAAGGTTACAACACAATTTTTCCCCGTGGAAACCGCCATTTTCCTACAATCTTTCGAGGTCAAACGTCATCCACCAACCTGCACTAGGTCATTGTGGTGAATTCTGGCCTCGACTCTTTCCTTGCAACAGAAGACCCGAGAAAGAAAAAAAATTATTATAAGTATGTATTTAAAATTATATATGTATTATATCAGCTATCTGGCCGCCATAGTACAAGCTTTGCTTAGTTTGGGGTCAGATGTTGTGTGTGAATTGTCCACCAATATTTATTTATTTATTTAAAGCTCGGTCAACCAGGTACTGAAATTTTAAATGAAGTCGTTTTTTTGGTTTTTCATAGAAAATATCTAGAAAATGGGTTGTTACGCGTTCTGGCCATCACGAAACTATCGATTGCTATTGCTGGTAATAGCGGCTTCTGAAACTATTTATTCTAATTAATAGGTTTTAGGTCGGATTTTAGTTATTCTCCATAGCGGTTCTGAACAATAACTGTTTGTATGCGGCATCACGTTGCTACGACGCGAGATCGAGTTACTCGTATGTCGCTGGTTTAGTAAGAATAGCTAGTTATTGCGCGGTCCGATAGCAGTTTTTGGCTGCAGTAGAAAAATGCTGCTATTGTAACTAGTGACGTCGCTTAACGACCACGACTAATAGAAAACAAATTATTCTGCATTCAAGCACAGGGCAAGGAAAGCCAGGGGAATCATCTAGTTCACATCAAATTAATTACACGACGTAAATGCTCGACCCGGGGCCTTTCATTACGCCGGCGACACAATAAATATGTCAACAGATATTTCTTTGTTCTTTTTATGAGCATACGTTTATTTATTATTTAAAGGCAAATATTTTGTACTTTGGGTCCATAAAGATTTGTTTGTAACAAGAATTAATTTTAATTAACAACACTTTTATTATACATCTTCATATTTTATGCAGTGGCCCTGTTATTGGTTATAGGTAGGTAAAGGCGATCTTGGAGTCGTCGGAGGGGAGTGCGAAGACCCCGCTACTTTGACCCACTGCTATGCCGGAGAAACCTGGTTTTAATCGGTAGGCTTTTAGAGGCTAGGCACTTTTAGAGGCGTCGAGCCCGATGCTCCTGCGAGTACCTACACGGTGGACGGAACGTCAATGCATTTCCCTACTCAAAAAAAAAAAATGGTTGCCTGTAAAGTCGGTATACGGGCGAAAGTTTTACGTGACAACGACTTTGAGTGGTAAAATAATTTTACGGAAGGGACGCGTGCCTTTCACTTTTTATGTCTGTCTCTCTCGCTCTTAGGCGGGCTAACCATGCCCGAGTGGAAGGGACGCGTGCCTCTGACTCGCTCTCGTTGTGAGCGCATAACGTGAGCGGAGCGTAACGCAGTTTCTTGAAGTGTCACCCGGCAAACCAATTTATAAGACGTTGTCACGTCAAAAAAGTTAAATTAATGGAATGAATGGACGTTTAAAATGTCACTAGAGCCGTCCACATTTGCACGTGTGCGTTGTCAAGTTGTCACTGATCCGCACACATATACACAAGTAGCGCGTGTCAAAACCATACGTGTAATGACCAGCTGATGTGTGCGTGTCAGCCTGTATGTCATGTTAACGACGAAACATTAGATGGTCATACTCTTGGCCACGTCCTCCAGCTTCGTGCGTAATCAAAAATTAATAAAAACTTCCCAACTTCTCTTTTTTCATATATTTTAGAGAGAAAAAAGCTACCGTTTATATTTTTCTGACGTGAAGCGTGCGTTTAAAAGCATGTTTAATTTGAATTGTATGTAAAAGTTTTGGAAAAATTTACAAATACTTAGATTATGATGTTTTTTTACGCCATTTATAAGTCAGACCAAAACTGAGCTTGAATCAAGTTTCATAGAACGGCGGTAGATTTATCAATGAGCAGCTATAAACCCTGTGAGAGGCGAGAAACCGATAATCACTCTATTGTCTTCATGTTTCAGATGACGGCTGATAGAAGCTTATACAGTTCAGGTTACGTACTACACCGCTGTAGTTTTGTAGTAGTGGTACATCGTTTTATTGAATAGTAAATACTTGCATAATATGCATATGCAGCTTTTAATGTTCTCTTTGCTTGGGCTCAACTGTTTTTCTCCCAAAAATTGCCTCAAGACCTAGCAAATTACGCATGTCATAAAGAAATGTTATTCTTCCACATGTCGATTTTCGCACGCGCAGTGTCCACTATATTGATCTCTTTAATCTCAACCGTGGATAGCATACAGGTTTTTTCCTATTGTCATCGAGATTATAGTATGGTATACTTACTTTACCGGCAATTCTGACCGAGTACTAATTAAACAAGCTGCTTTTTAATCGCATTATTCTTCTAAGAAAATGTAAGTTACCTTTTAAATTACTAATTCGGCCACAACCAACGCGCGTCTAAATAACTTTAGTATCTCAGCCACTAGTTTTCTTTTATGTATAAATTAAACTTAGAATGGTGGTTATTTTTTAGCATCTAAATATGTGGCATGCATACAAATAAATTTAAAAAAACTTAACCTTACTTCCGTGGCCGAGTTAGTAAATTAGTTGGCAATATATAAATCAGAAGGACAAGTAAAAAAATAATTGTTGATCTTGACTTGACGCTTTCTACTAGTTGGAATTTAGACTACAGACCCGTAAACAAAATTTACGGGTCAAATGAACCACCAGGAAACCTATGTAGGATGATACAAGGGTATAAAGTAATAAGATTCAGCACTATGCCGTCACTTGTAAGCTGTCCAACTGAGTGCAGTTGAAGAGGGGGGGTTGCAATTCTCAATCATTTCTCCTTGTCGCATGATTTTTGTACGGCAGAGACACATTCTTGCAACAAACGTGACGCTGACAAGCTGGATAGTACTCGTAGTAGTAGCTGGATAGTAATATCACACTACCTCACGAGATCACGGAAGCTGACTCACATTATGAGACCGAGAGCTAACTTATAACATTCTATAAAATAGTAAAATAACTTGTGTAAGCAAACTAAGTTGTCAGAAGAGATTTGTTTTAATATGGCTAACTTTCAATAGGTTTGCAATAGTGGCGACACCATAATTTCTATCTTTTTTTCGCAAAACTACCTACGCAATTTACAGTTTTAATCAAACTGTTACTGGTAGCCGCATTGATTAGCTTCTTCATACCTTATCTTTTCATTACAGACAAGATAATTTCAGGTGTAAAATATTCGAAGCTATGAGTTTCAGTGCATTGTGTTTTAACTTTATTGTTGCTGTTTCAATATTTTTATCCTACCATCATGTGAGTCATAGTTTTAAGGCAGACCTGCAGGTCTGCCGCCTAACTCTCCTGCTTTCTGCTTTCGGCTTTCGCCGATGAAAGCAGACAACTAGGTACATCAAATAAATCATATGATGAAACAGAGGCTTTGGTCAAAGTTTATGATGTTGACTGTTAAAACTCACATTAACATACACACACTCACTCACACACAACTCACACGCATACACCCTCACCCACACACACCAACACACACATACCTACGCTTATACCTATTTAAAAAAAAACCATTATTTTTAATTTTTGTCCTGTTTATTTTAATACTTAGTTTTCTTTTTTGTATCTATTTATTTCTGCAAATCAATTTACATTTCTACAACATGTTCATGGTATCTTCAGCTAGCCGCGTTTAACAGTGAATTGTACAATACGAACAGTGGGCGCCCAAGATACAGGCTCTGCCTAGTTTGGGGTCCATCGATATCTCAAAGCGAAACAATGTAACAAAGAAACCTGGCAATTATAGTTATAAGTGAATTGTATTGATATCTCTTAAAGGAAATAAATGGTTATCTTATCTTATCTGCATTCCGTGACTCTCCTTCTTTCTGCTTTCGGCTTTCGCTGATGAAAGCAGACAACTACATCTGCTTTCAGTTCACGAAATGCAGATGTAGTTGTCTCCTTTTACACCGAAAGCCGAAAGCAGAAAGCAGGAGATTTAGGCGGTAGAATTGCTGAGCGTTATACACTACCGCGTGCGGTAAAAATACCGCGCAGATTTCGCTCGTGTAAATTGTATGAAGTTCTTTAACTGTAGAGAAACTTGTATATCTTGGGAGGCGATATTGTCGCTTGTTTGGTGACAAGTTCCACCCAGGGCGGTGACGTGGAAGCAGGTACGTAGCTAGTAGTGGCATGGATAATGCAGCATTATCCATGTCGGTTTTAAGGATAACATTTATAGAGATATCTAGATCTGACTATATCTAGGCAACGAACGCAGTTCTGTGCTATATAATGATTTGACGCATAGAATAGTTATTAAGAGTACGCATTAGCACTAGCTATTATAGCACTAGATTAGAGAGACGTGCCAAAAGGCTCATAGGCAATGACATTCTCTTGCGAAAAAGACTGCAAAGTCTCGAACATCGCCGGAAAATTGCTAGCTTATCGGTTTTTTATCGGATCCACTTCGGAGAGTGTGCGACTGATTTGTACGATCTAATACCACCTTGCCCTTTTTTCTATCGGAATGCTCGTAGCTCGAAAAAGCGACATCGTTTCATGGTTGATGTTCCAAAGACACGACCGAAGAGATTTGACTCTACTTTTGTGATAAGAACGTCTAGGCTGTGGAATACGTTGCCTGAGAGGGTTTTTCCCGATAGTTACAATCTTTGTGTCTTTAAATCGAGAGTGAATCGGTTTCTTCTAGGTAAACACGCTTCATCGTAGACCGCATCATCGTTTAACATCAGGCGAGATGGCGGTCAAGTGTAAACCTATAAAAGTTTAAAAAAAAAATTGCTACGAACTATTAATGCTTCCTCTTTAAACATTTAACTATTCTATGCGTCGAATCATTATCTAGCACAGAACTGCGTTCGTTACCTAGGTATAGTCAGATCTAGAAATCTCTATAAATGTTATCCTTAAAACCGATATACTTTTTTTTTTTTAAATAAAGAGTGATGAGACGAGCATGACATGTGCCTGATGGTAAGCAACATCCCTGCCACATGATACGCAGTGATATGCAGCTATTGGAACATGAAGAGTCCAAATCATTACCTAGCATTGCACTGCGCTCGTCACCCAGAGATAATCTTTTCAATGTTTCCAGAGAAATTACAGGGCTTAGAGATATAAGATCTTAGATCTCTGGGTGACGAGCGCAGTGCAGTGCTAGGTAATGATTTGGACTCTTCATGTTCGAATAGCTGCGTGTCACTGTGCTGTTATGTGTCAGGCATGTTGCTTACCATCAGGTACATGTCTGGATCAACTCGTTACCATTTATTTTAAAAAAAATCTAAGATTTCCAGGTTATTTCGCTGAAAAGATTGCCCTTCAAACAGGAACACAGTAATGTTTGCCCATTACTGCTTGGCGGTAGAATAACTTGCTGGCAAAGTTGTGACATACTAAAAAAAAAACGCTGATCTGAAACCACTCTTAACAATGGTTTTGGTTTTCAGGTTGTATCTAAAGATCACCGCAGGATACCCGGATGTTATTCTGAGGTAAAAAACAGTTTATATTGTTAACTAACGAAGTAGTATTTCTATCCTACGGTTACATAGGAGATATCATTATTGTCGATAAAGCCAATTCCTTTAACCAATTATCGCTCCTATATTTTAAAGATTTTCTTTTATACAGCAGAAAACCTTTTCTTCTTCTTTTATAATTTAAGTGAAATTAGGAAATGATTGTATCGGATTGAAATTTGCAACACATATTACCTATGTATAATAACAACCTAGAACAACATAAAAGGTACAAGTTCGCGCCGAGACCGCGACACATGTCTCGCGACACGTGTCTCGGTCTCCTGTCGCGGTCTCGGCGCGAACTGGCTCCCATACGATTCCATAGTGTCAAGTGCCTGTCGCGGTCTCCGGTCGCGGTCTCGTGTCGCGGTCTCCAGCCGAACCGCTACCTTTAGGCAAGCAAATAAACGGAACGGGACCTTAGCGAAATTGAAGTTTCGAAGTCCGTTCCATCAGGTCTACTACGAAGTCCGATAAACGATATATCGGCAGAAGTTATGGACGTTTTATACCACGAAACACAATCGGTCGGTTGATGACACAAAAACTGTCAAATCAGTGTCGGTCGGGATGAACGAAACGCCCGATCAGATCAACCGACCGATTGTGTTTCGTGGTAAAAAACGTCCATAACTTCGGCCGATATATCGATTATCGGACTTCGTAGTAGAGCTGCATATTTCGATTTCGCATTGTATTTTTGTGTCTTTGAGTTTTTTATTTTATTTTGTAGTGTGAACAACCAAATTGCAGAGTTGGGGTAAGTTTCACTTATAAGCGAATACTTTAAACTTTAAAGTTAAGTTAGTTGAACTTACATTAATAACTAGCTGTACCCTGCCGCGCTTCGCTGTAGATAGAACATTATGATGTAAAAATTATATAAAAACAATCCTTGATGCGGATTATATATCATTGTAAAATTTCAGCTCGATCGGTGCAGAACTTTTTGAGTTTTTGAAGCGTACACAAATCAACATAGCATTTTTATATTTAGAGAAGATTACTAATATCTATAGGTAATTTGGTACAATATAATTAATTTTCCCCGAAAAAACTAAACCGTCTCTAATTTATAATTAAAAACAGATAGTAGTCTCTACATTGTCTAAATTCATGAAAGTGAGATAGTTTTTGTTCATGTTTCAAAAACCGCCACAATAATTTTGATTAAATTTTAATGGCCTTAAGCGATCTACCAAACAAAAAAATTGGCAGTCATGGGAACTGCCGATAGAAGTAAAAACCTATAGCTCAGAATTTGATAGCTCACTTTGGAAACTACGCGGTCGAAACCCGAGGGCGAGGGCACCTAAGCTAACATAGCTAAGAACACTCGCACGGATATTATTTTTCAAATAAAAAAACCGCATCGAAATCGGCCCACCCGTTTGAGCTCTACGGTGCCACAGACAGACCCACAGACAGATAGACAGACATCGACTTCAACTTATAACACCCCTTTTTTGGTCGGGGGTCAACAATGCAAACGAATTGCGAACCTTCTCGTTTTTGAAGTCGTTTAATTAGTGTTAACTTTCAGAGCATAGAAAAAAAACGTATGGCTATTTTTCAACTTCGCCAAAGGTGGCGCTAATGTTTTATTTCATTCCATTTCTATAACAAAATGAAACATCGAATACTTTTGACGAGATTAAGAACTATTTTTGATAGGTACTCGTATTCTAGGATTATGTAAACGCCTTATTGTAATGTAATATGGTTTATTCTAGTGTCTAACAGCTACAGCTGAAGTAAAGGTAAACTCATCCATAAATAATTAATAACAACTTAATTTGGCAAAGTCTTTGTCTATTCATCGAGCTATCAAAAGAATACGGATGTTCAACAATCAAAGTTTCTGCTTTAAAGGTAGATATAATAAATTAGTTTATTCATGTTGTAAATAGTATGTTACTAATTTTCTGTTGGAATTAGTACTCGTAATGTTGTTGATAAATAAATAACATTTATTCATTAATAACAACATCAAAATTAAAAATTTTGATTAACCCCCGACTACCTCGGATTTGTTGTTATCTGTACAAAATTCTACTAGTCAAGTCCTTTCGTTTGATAGGTACCCATATTGGGGTAGTAATAAAAAAAAAAAAATTCGCCATTTTGTGGTGGCGGCCATATTGGATTTGTTTTTTTTTTTGTAATGAATAGTATTCTACTAGTCAAGCCTTTTCATTTGATACCCATATTGAGGTAGGTTGTGAAGAAATATTTTGTCCGCCATTTTGTGGAGGCGGCCATCTTGAATCGATATTAACCAAACATAGCTAAGTACATCCGCACGGATATCAACCTTCAAATAAAAAAATCGCATTGAAATCGGCCCATACGTTACACACACACACACACAGACAGACAGACAGACAGATCGATGTCTGTCTGTCAAACTTATAACACCCCTTTTTTTGGTCGGGGGTTAAAAAAGGGCCATGTTACTATCTTTTGTATCTAATCCGTGCACGGTTGCCAGGAAGAGATCGCTATAAGCAATAAGGCCACAAATTGAAATCTTTTTTTATATTTAGTTAAGTTAATGGTTTTTCTTTGGCATTGTGGCTTTCAATAAAGAGTTTTTTCAACTTATCTTTTAACATGGATATGATGTATAAGCTTACACTTCGCTGTTTTTTGCAGTGTCCCACAGAAAACTGTACGTCGTCAGTATGCTGCGTCGTAGTAAGTACTCATATTAACAAAAGAGGATAATTAACGTTCCTCAACGACAAAATAATAATATAAGGTATTATTCATTTTCAGACCAGGCCAGAAATGTCCGCTCGGGCAAATGTAAGTTCCCCTATTATATCGCCTATTATATAGTGTCAGTACCTTCGCATCCAGTCATCTTCCCGCCACTCAGCGAGTGGCAGGTGCGGGCGCGGAGGCAGCTGCTAGAAGCAAACACCTCAAATACTCTGCCCTGGAATCATCTTACGAGTTCGTTCCGTTCGCCGTGGAAACGGGTGGACCCTGGGACTTTGAGGCGAGGGCTTTTGTTGCCGACTTGAGTCGTCTTCTTAAGGACAGAGGACGTGATCCCCGCTCGGGTCTCTATCTGATCCAAAACATTTATTTGGCCATACAGCGGGGAAATGCCGCCAGTCTTTTTACTTACTTTGAATTTGACTTTGTCTGATGGGCACTTTTGGTCGGCGATTTGACGAGTGCGGAGACTAAATTGACGACTCCAAACTTGTGTTTGTAGGTATTTAGATTTTTGACATTTTTTTTAATTGTCTTGTAAATTGTAACTTTTTATGAATATAGTTCCCCTAACTAGCATAAAAAGTTTAAGTGTTAAAATTAGACCTTCGGGATCTATAAATTATGTACGTGAAGCTTAGGTTGTCAATAACCCAGAGTAAATTGAAGTTTGATACATATTCATTTGAATAAAAAACAATATAATGTAATTTTATCTGATAAAACAAAAATAAAAAACGACCTCAAGTTAAAGTTAAATCCAGACACACGAGAAAATGCCTTATTTTTTGTGAAACTGGACTAAACACACTGTTCTGATGAAAGTAAAGCTATTATGTACTAAGAACACATGCTTACCCGCTAACTTGGTTAGGCGGCCAATTTTGTGATACGGGATCTAGATAACTTACTTCACGTATTTTCTGATATAGACTGCAGGCCCGTGAACAAAATTTATGAGTCATCTGATACAGCAGGAGACCTATGTAGGATTATAGAAGGGTATAAAGTAATAAGATTGAGCACTATGTCGTCACTTGTAAGCTGTCCAACTGAGTGCTGTTGAAGAGGGGGGTTCTAAACCTCGATCATTTCTCCTTGCCGCATGATTTTTGTACGGCGTTGCGGAATAATAGATTAGAAGAGGTATACACTCAGTTGGACAGCTTACAAGTGACGGCATAGTGCTCAATCTTATTACTTTATACCCTTCTATCATCCTACGTAGGTCTCCTGCTGTATCAGATGACCCATAAATTTTGTTCACGGGCCTGCAGTCTAATAACTGATTTTCAGGTATGTTATAGGCAATATCTTTAAAAATAAGGCAGACACTTTTCGTCGGCCGTTTTGCTTAACAGATGCTTTAAAACTCGATTATTTTTCATATTTTCACCGATTTCAATGAAATTTACATGTAAATTTTAAGCAATAGAGCAGTCAATTAACATGACTGGCCCAAAGACAATGTTGTGAAGTTTGTTTTGGAACTTTGTTTATTCTTTTTAGTGGTTTTTAATAATGAGTTTGGTAGCTTAACTTATACAAATAATGACTGTGGTTTTTGGCCTACTCTTTCAGTAGCTTAAGCCACAGACTAAGTAGAGAAGCTTAAGCGCGTTAGCATCCCACTAAATGTTCAAACTACTATGACTCGAGCTTCTCTTGCTAGGAGCGAGTTGGTGGATGACACTAAACATGATATTCCAAAAGCTAGCAGCAAATTTTGGGTATTTATCTAAATTTAGATCAGAGGATCAGACATAAAGTCCCACCACAGTAAAACAAACATTATTTATTTACTGTGGTCCCACCAAAATGATCTTTGAGATTTTTTGAGAATCCCTATGTTTTAGTTGTACCGGGTGACCGCGCCTTCAGTAATGGTTTAATACTGTGCTAATTTACAATAATATATTTATATTACAGTGTAAAGGTTGTTTCTGTGAATCGGATGTAAGTTATCAACATTAAAATTAACCATTAAATCATTTATCAGAACAGCTGTACCTACTTATTTTATTAGTTACATATAAAGTAAAAACAAAATAAAAGAAGAATTAATTAAATGGTACAAATTTTGTTCATCGCTATTCGGCGGTGTAATGCTGCCAGCGATTTATGCGATTTTTTTAACGATTGATGATAATGTTTTTGGTTTAGTATTTGACTTATGCAATTTACAAATAAATCTAATTTATGATGTGAAAATTATTTATCTTTATATTTATAAATTACGCATCACGTTGTTTGTCCGCAATGGACTCCTAAACTACTTAACCGATTTTAACCAAATTTGCACCGTGTGCAGTTTGAGCCAACTTGAGAGATAGGATAGTTTTTATTTCGATTAATAGTATTTATATAACAATATCCGAGCGAAGCCGGAACTGGCCGCTAGTGTTTTATAAATATTAATTATATGTACTCCTCAGCATATTTAGTAACAGCATTTTTATTTTATAAAAGGAATGTTTTCTAAGTACGCGTTCATTGTTTTTTTTTTTATAGAGATGCATGTCCTAATAGATAGATAGATAAACCCTTTATTGCACTTAAAGTACAAAGAAAAACAATAAAGAAAATGAAACCTTAGAATAAAGAAGCAATTGGCGACCTTATCTCTAAGAGCGATTTCTTCCAGGCAACCGTAGGATGGTAAAAATAAATTAATAATGGAAGACGGGGAGTACAATTAGGAGTGCATAGATACTTCCGAATGATTAATATCTATTGAAAATGAACTTTTATGTTTTGCAGTGCAAGGGCGTCGATTGTGGTGCTGACGTATGTATTTACAAATACTAATCTTAGACAATAAGAAACAAATTAAAATAATTTTTTGCTTCAGTAAAAGATTTATCTTTTAAACTCACTTTACTTGAAACAATTTATCATTATTTTTCTGTTCTCTAATGACTTTATTCGAAATAGAAAAAACCGATTAACGAAAAAATTTAATAAATAAATTATTGCATAAAACATGCTTCTTATTATAACGAGTATTAAAAAGTAGCTGAATACAAATACAAAAATATTTATTGTAAGATACGATGATTCAAAACCTTTTAAAAGTTTACCCATTCAAACTGGGCTCTTCGAGAGGCAAGCAACATTTCTGGCAAGACAATTTGTTTTAGTCTTAATTTATACAACGAAAAAAAAATAGTCATCGGATTTAATCAGCTCATTTCTGGTTTTTATTCGGTTGTGTTATACATACTTAATGTCATCTGATTGTTTATCTTCTATTCATTTCTAGCTTCTATACGGTTTAGCTATATAAATACACTAGCTGTGCCCTGCCACGCTTCGCTGTGGCACATTAAGAAGCAAAAATTAGATAAAAGCAATCCTTGATGCGGATTTTATATTATCATTGTGAAATTTCAGCTCGATCGGTGCAGAACTTTTTGAGTTTATGAAGCGTACACAAACAAACATAACATTTTTATATATAGAGACTATATAAATATACTAGCTGTACCCTGCCACGCTTCGCTGTGGCACATTAAGAAGCAAACATTAGATAAAAACAATCCTTGATGCGGATTATATATTATCATTGTAAAATTTCAGCTCGATCGGTGCAGAACTTTTTGAGTTTTTGAAGCGTACACAAACCAACATAACATTTTTATACATAGAGATATGTGAAATATGTTTAGTGAGCACAATTAAGCCAACGTTGTTCAGCAGGATGTTGTTTTTTGTTCTGAAACCATTACTTAGTTCTCGTAGACTAATCTTGCGGGGGTGTGAGGCTCAGGAACCTGTCCCGATGCCACATCGAACATCCTGGGAAACTTGCCTCAGTGCCATCTTGTCGTTTTATGGCTAATACCGACCAGCGCTTCTATTCGCGCTTCACGCTCTTAGAGAACGGATGTGTAGAACTTCAGAGAAAGGATCTGAAAGACTTGGGAAGGTTACTCGGCTGATACTCTTATCGGGCTAATCAAATTTCTAAGCCTTCTAGATGAGGGTGCTCCACGAGCACTCTGAAATCAGAGAGTGTGATGATCAGAGCTAGAGGCGAACCTCTTGCTGCCGGCTTTCGTAGCCAAGATGTTCGGCAGAGAAAGGCCGTGAGGCGGACGTGCGATAGCGCCACAACTTTTCGTTTACCCACTGAAATGGAAGTGGACTCAGAGTCGAGCCCCTAGGGGACACTTTGGCTTGCATTTTGTTTCTGGGGTCTGGGGCACCGCATTCTTAGAGCCGTCCGGCATATCACCTAGGGATAGGCCTTCCCGAGGCGACAACCCACCGTTGGTTTCCGGCATGTCATTGGAGCCCTACTCACAATTTACGTAAACCCCCATTTATGTCACGGGGTGATAAAATACAACACAATATTTTATTGAAAACTCCACAATTACATGCCACATCAAACTTCAATGAATTCAACAAAATACAACTCATCCAATTGATGACATATATTTAACTAAAATATTATAATTTATATTTCTGTGCAAATTCTAGTTTATTTTATAAAAACTTATAAGTTTAAGTTATATTGCTATAACGATAATAATAACTACCGATTAATTTTGCAGTGTAAAGGCGAAGAATGTATTTCAACTGTGAGTATGAATAAGTAAAAGTAGTTGTTGGACTCTTTGTGCACAGACCAAGACACTTTTTATACACCTGACTTGGTGACAGACTCCACCTGTGGAAGTGCCATACCTTTGCCATTTAATCTGCCGTACAATAACGCTGGCTCGCCTATTGCATTAACATGATAAGCACTAAATGTTCCCACTTCTGGGACTCGGAGCTTTCTCTTGCAAGTAGAGAAAGAAGGCCACAATACACCACGCTGGTCTAGTGTACATGTCGGTTTCCTTACGATGTTTTCTTTCACCGTTTTCAAATTATCGGATGACAGAGGACTTTGAAAAGACAGTGGTGCGTGTGGGATTTCACTGGAGGGCCTGGGGCGCCGAATTCTTAGGGCCGTCCGACATCTTTGACTGGCCTCCTGGCTTAGTGGGTACTCTGCCTGCGAAGCCGAGGGTCTTGGGTTCGATTCCCACCCAGTGCAAATATTTGTGTGATGAGTTCAAATATTTGTACTGTGTCTGGGTCTTTCTATGTATAATAAGTATGAATCAGCATCGAATTTCACAAGCTTTGTCTAGTTTCAAGAAAGATGGAGTTGTGTGAAAAATAACTTTTTTCAGTTTATTTCAACTGATTTTAAAACAAGAGGAGGATTTCAAGTTGTTTGTATGTTTTTGTTGAGTGTATGTTACGCAATAGCTTCACCAATTTTTGTGATTCTTATTTCGTGTGGTAAACAATCAGAAGTGGTCCCATACTGACTGAATTGAAATCGGTGGAGCCGTTTTTCATATATCTACAAGAGTAAAAGAAATTCTTACCTCGATGATAAAATTTATCTCGATGATAATAATGTTGGTCTTTCCATATACATTTGACATAATATGCTCGTTTTCGTCACAAATTGTCCAATAAACCCAAATAAGAGTTTTACTTAAAAAAAAAAACTTATTCCATGTATGTAACTAAATTTTTTTTTTAAGTAACTATGCGTAGCGTAAATCACTTCTGGCCTCCTGTATATAAGCAACGATTGTTGACATAATGTGAGGGGTGAAGTGCCAATAAATGTTGTCGTTAATAAACTTGTTATATATGATTACCTCCAGAATTACTTATATTTATCTATTTTTCAGTGCGTTGGAAAAAAGTGCGTTGCTGAGGTACAAAAAAATATTTTTATGTATAATTGTTTTATTGATTTTTAAATAATTATTTATGTAAGTATGTTTCATAAACATACTAAATTAATGTATACTTATATACGAGTAAATGTATATGTTTGCTCGGTTTTTTGTCACTAATACTTTTTTTTTTAAATAAAGAGTGACGAGACGATCAGGACATGTGCCTGATGGTAAGCAACATGCCTGACACATAACAGCACAGTGACACGCAGCTATTGGAACATGAAGAGTCCAAATCATTACCTAGCACTGCACTGCGTTCGTCACCCAGAGATCTAATATGACTTATTCAAATGATGAAAAGATATTTTTGTCTTGTTTTAGTGTATTGGAAACCAATGTAACTCAACAGTATGTATTATTAATAAATTATTTGACTAAACAACTTATATGTTTAAAAAAATTATGAATCAGTAGATTAAGTCATCTGGCTTAATCTACTTTCAGAGAAAAATAAGTTAGGTATTAATATATTTATACTTGACATTGGCGAAATTGTGAGGCTAAACCACAATAAAAGCCATTAACCAAGAGTTGAAGTTATTAATGGGGCGATTTCAAGATGCAAAAAGATCTGTCAAAGACAGTTCCCAATTTCACCATAGTTGGCGCCACTGTTTTATTTTGTTAGCGAAATTTCACAAAAACAAACAGTGGTGCCACACTTGGCAAGATTTAGATCTATTTTTGAGAAGTAAATTTGCATTTGGAAAACGCCCCATTCTTCTTTGACTACTTTCAAAGTCACCTCGCTTCGCCTAACCATGTTTGTAGACGAATTTACTTTAAGCTGGTTGCCTGGAAGAGATTGCTCTAAGCAATAAGGCCGCCATTTGTGGTGCTAGTGTCTGGGTGTTTCTATGTATAATAAGTATGTATTTAAAACTATATAAGTATTATATCAGCTATCTGGCTGCCATCACACAAGCTTTGCTTAGTTTGGGGTCAGATGGTGTTGTGTGTGAATTGTCCACCAATATTTATATTTATTTATTATTTGTATTAGTTCATAAGTGTTCTACTGTAATATTTATGTTTTTGTGTCGCAATAAAGAGTTATCTATCTATCTATCTACTTTCAGTGTTCTGGTGACAGATGTGCAGCTTGGGTAAGAAAATAACATTTAATTTACTCAACACTGGACCAAATTTCATAAAAAGCAATCACTTCATCGAGGTATATGACAGTAAATTTTAGTTTTTTGTTTCAATACAACTTAGAATATCTTTTTGAGAATGTACGAGTTTCATACTAAAATAAATTTTAAATGCGAAAGGATGTTTGTTACTCAATCGTATCGGAACAGCTGAATGGACTGAGTTGAAAAAAAAGTTGTAAAAAATTGGCTTTTGAAGTGAAAACTGCTTTTGGCGCGAACAGACAGAGTTTTCGTGGGCTGTGAATTAAATTCTAGCGTCAGGCTCGGGAATGATAAGAAATGTTCAGGTAAGCTCGGGACTATGGCCATTGGTCATCTAGAAATTCATCAGAATTTTCCGTTGTTCATCTATAAATGTGTAAGCAATGGGAGTCAGTCAGTCCAATAGGAAAGAACTGACGCATTTCGAGATGGCCATGCTCATGACCACGCCCTCCGGT
The DNA here is from genome assembly GCA_017562165.1 of Ectropis grisescens. Classification (NCBI taxonomy): domain Eukaryota; kingdom Metazoa; phylum Arthropoda; class Insecta; order Lepidoptera; family Geometridae; genus Ectropis; species Ectropis grisescens. Next base: position 12,578,983 of record CM029797.1, read on the forward strand.
TTCACATTCCGGTTTCCGTAGTTTCTAAAGTAAACTATCTGAGATTAAAAAAATCAACTGCCAATCAATGACTGCCAACTTTTCTATCACGGAAAAGAAAACTGTACCCGTGATGTCATAGGGTTTTGTTAGTTACAAATGTATAACTAAATGTTAGTATATTTCTGTTTCTATTTCAGTGTTTGGGCAAAGACTGTGTGGCAGAGGTAAATTATTATTTTATTTGCGTATAAAACTTATACCTTTTGTAGAGGTAGAGCTCTTTGCAGAGTCCACCTGGGGAAGTACCACACCTTTGCCAGTTATGCTACCGCCAAGCAATATTCAAACAATTACTATGTTATAATATAATTATTTGTAGTGAAATCACTGGGCTAAAAGATAAAACACCTTATATCTCCGGGTGACGATCGCAGTGCAGTGATAGGTATTGATTTGAACTCTGTGTTATGTGGCATGATGCTTACAATTTATGAAATGAGGGTAGTTTCAAATTTTTAAAATTTAAAACTTTTCGCTTATTGGCATTAAATTTGTACACACAACCATAGCAATTTATTTACACATATTATGACTGATTAAACTGAGCCATATTAAATAAACAGTTACCTGTATTACAGGTAACTGTTTATTTAATTACAGCTTACACCTAGCATTGGTAACTGGGTGTCAACTTAAAAATAGTAGACAGTTCTTACATGCTGGTAATTGGTGAAAGATCTAATTATATTGTAATGTTTAAATGTATCTTGTGTGTGTTTTGTCAATAAAAGATTATATTATTATTATTAATGAGACACATGTTTTGCTTGTCTTGTCAGTCTATACTATAAATAAAATATTAATTAAAAAATATATTTAAATGCTCTAAAACGAAGAAAATAAATGTTGAATACAATCAAACCCACCATTTTGTGAAATTATAAAATGTATATTGATAGAAATAAAAGCTTCTCATGAGAACACAAACAACGTTTTGAACATCACCACAAAATTGCTACCTTATAGGGTTTTTATCGGGTACACTTCGGAGAGTTTATCTTATCTGCATGATCTAATACCACCTTTCCCGTTTTTCTATCGAACTGTTACTTGCTCGAAATAGCGACATCGCTTCATGATTGATGTCATTCAGAGTCATTAGATTCCAAAGACACGAACGAAGTCGTCTCTCTACTTTTGTGATAAGAATGTCTAGGCTGTGGAATGCGTTGCCTGAGTGGGTTTTTCCCGATGATTACAATCATGATGGCTTCAAATCGCTCTCAATTTCAAGACACCATGATTGAATTGTTTTATCGAGGTAAATACGCTCCATCGTAATCCGCATCTCCGCTTAATAAGGCGAGATGGCAGTCAAGTGTAAACCTACAAAGAGTAAATGATGAAGTAAATTATGTTTATTGCAGCCGAAGGTCGCAAAAAAAATGTTTCAGTTCTATAAAATATTTATTATAAAAGAATTACAATTTAAATTATAACTAAAAGGTATGAAGCAGATCAAAGTTGGATCTAGAATGACGGAAGAATGCCGGGCTCGAACGGGCGGCTTCGGGTGTCGCGTCGCTGCACGTTCCCAGGCACGTTGCGCTGACGGCGCGGTCCTCGTTGCTACCGCGGAATCGAGGGCGATGCAGACGCAGCGATTACCGAGTGTTAGGCTAGCGTAACACCTCCCCCCGAAGAACAGCGAGTATGGAAGACCTTGGTCGTGAATTGAGCTGGGGGTTGATTGATGTCAACCTTCTGGAGTTCGGGTCTTCCTCTACGTTTTCGGGCAATTTCTTTGCAGGCTTGAAATGGTACTGGCGATAGTATAGGCAGGCGACTAGTACAGATGCACTTAATAGTAGCGTGTACATCGGTACTGTAGTGTGATAAAGGCTGTAGTCGGCGTCGTCGTTCATCCTTATCGATTCGGATTGCAGAGTAATTTTCTTGCTAATTTCGTGAAGGCTGTCTAGTTTTATGGAGTTTAGTTTCATTGCGGGAACAGTCGATGGCGTAACAATTGTCTCGTTGACTATATCCATAAGCTTGAGTACATGTCCCTTGAGACGATCGTCAGTGTTGGAGATGGTGAAATGTGTAGTCTCCAGGTAGCATGACCGGGGAATTACTGTGAGGTAGCTACCCTGTAGTGTAGTGTAGAGATCTTGACTGCATGAGAGGTGAACCTTTGTAGGGGCAGGAAGCTGATGGTATAATGTTTCTCGTCCAATTCTTCATATGCCGGTGTTTGCAGGGAAACTTGCATTGGGTGACAGATGGTGGCGTTTTTCTTCTGTGTAATTATCAGCTGGACTATGCAATCTTCTATAGATCGGCTCTGCAGGCTCCGACTCTCTTTACAGAGATACCATTTACTGGTCTTCGGGCATTCAGCCTCTATGTACTTGATATCTTTCTCTAGGAGGGCTAGGTAGGGCAAAGGTGGAGAAAGGATTTCACGGTTATGGTTCGGGACTATAGATAACTTATACATATCATATAAAGAGGGTAAAACTATAGGAAATTTATATACTATAACTATCCTATTTTCTACGTAATATGATCCTATTCTAATTATGTCAAAATACTCTCTAAAGTCTAAATCTACTACTCTCTCTCTGCTATATAGTGTGCTTAACTTGCTAATCATAGCTCGTATCGCATACAAATCTAAGACCGAATGATGCACAGTGGAAGCTCTAATGAATGCTAAAACGTTCTGGAGATTAAAAAGCTCTTGAGAAATGGCATCGACATTGTCACTAAGTATTGTGAGTACTTGGGCTAAGTGAGCATATTTAAGTAGGTCGTGATCTCTAGTAACTAATGTTTCATTAATTTTATTGGTGAGTTCAGTAAGTTTGCCTTGGTTTTCCACGATGCTCTCTATAACTTTAGAGTATCGTTCGGCCCATTCTTTAGATAGACTGACGTGGCTATTTAGTTCGGTAACTAGCTTATTTTCATTGGTCTTAAGGGACTTCAAAATCTCATCATAGTGTTTAGCGTCAGTATAGTCAAGGTTGCCGGTTATACTTTTATAACCGAACCAAGTCCGTCTATGAGTCCTCGCTTAACGCGGTTAGTCTCGAATGTCTCTAGCTGTCTCAGCACGTTATTAAGCTTATTTTTAAGAAAAGTTATGTGTGGTTCAAATAGTGAGTGGGTTCTGTAGTGAAGGTCAGGGCTGATACTATCTATTTGGCTATTAATGGAATTAATTTTGTCTTCTAGGTCTTGTAAGTCAATGTATTGTAAGAACGAATGGTAATGTGTTATAATTTTAGCTGAGCCTAATTTAAAGGGTAAAATACCGGGGCCATCATTGAGGCTTTCAAGTTTTATGTCCTGCGTTAGAGCTGGTTGCAGGATCAGATGGAGAATCAGGATCAGTCTGGAACAATTGGTTAGATTTAGGGACTCTCTTTAACCTATTTTTGGCTATAGGACCTCTCTTCTTCTTTGTGTAGATGTGAATAGGGAGGTTAGCCATTACTACGTCATGAGTATATCTAGGAGCTAACTTCTGTCGTGATGCGACTGGATTTTTAACAAAATCTGTTGCTCTGGGGAATAGTCAGTTTCTGGTTCCCGGTTTTGTTTCGGTTCTCAGTCAAGTCTTGACGCGAGGCGTTAGAGAGTTCGTGAATTTCTTTATACGCTATGGTCATTTTGTCTTTGTGGCTTGTAATGTATTGCTGTAATAGTTGCGAGGATATGTCAATGTCAAACGGGTCTCTAGGGTCAAAATGTCCAGTTATGACCTCAATTGGTTTACATTTAGTGAGGCTATGTATACTACTGTTATATGCAAGTAAGGCATAGGGCATTAGGTTTATAACTGATTCAGATTTATGGTTGATTTTAAGTATGCGAAGGTGTTCCAATATCGTTGAATGGAATCTCTCCACTATACCGTTTTCGTTTGGTGCATGCGGAGCAACCCTGTGGTGGTGAATTTTATGGATACGCAAAAACTCTGCCATTAGTTGGTTGGTGAACTCGGTACCATTGTCTGTGACTATAGTCAATGGTAGTGAGTGATGTGTGCTAAAGCTAAGAAGGGCTTGTACTACGCTAACTGCGGTCCCGTCTCTTAGGTAATAGGCTTGGGCGTATTTAGAAAATGCGTCAACAATTGTAAGGAACTTTTCACTCTCTATTGTCAAAGGTCTAAGTGAACTAGTTCAAAGGGCTTAGCAGCTGGTGGCACTATTTTAAATTGTTGTTTTATAGGATTACGGTCGTATTTGGCTCGACCGCACACTGTACACTCATTTATAAATTTAGTAATATTTTCTCTCATATTTGGCCAAAAGTACTTATGTGAAAGGGCTAAGTAGCATTCGTTTATACCGCGGTGGTTGGTCTTACCATCGTGGTACTTGTTAATAATTTCCTGTTGACGGAGGTACTCCTTAACATTTTCTAGTTCCCTTTAGTGAGTGTCAGGCTCATGGATGAGCTTTTGAATGCGCTTTGGATAACAGGTATAATTTTGTATAACGCTAAAGGCGGATTTATTAGCAACCCAGTTTTGACTTTAGGGTGGACGTACTCTTTGATAGCATTAATTACATCCTCCTCAAGGTTAGACTCAGATATTTGAACGGATGTGCGTGTGTGAGTTGCAAATGGTTTTGAGACGATTGGTCTGCCTTTTATGTCACCTACGACATTTAGAATTAGTTGCCTAGTAAACCTATTCAAGGGGTCGTCTGAGATAGGGACTTCCAAAATAGGGTTTTCAGCGCTAGAGTGAATGGTTTCGGTAGATGAACCAGACACTGATCTATTTGACGGAGGGACTTCGTCAGAACTGTGAGCTGTTATAGTGGTAGATCCTGATCTAGATAAGGGTTGTTCAGAAGGGTTTGCAATAATAGAGCTGACATCTTCGTTGATGTTAATTTCTACTCTCGACAAAGCATCGGCATTTGTATTAGCCTTGCCTTGCTTGTATACTGTGGTGAAATTATATTCACTTAGCTTAAGTCTCCAGCGTGTTAAGCGAGACCCTGGCTCTTTTAGGTTCATAACCCATTGCAATGGTTTATGGTCTGTAACAATCTTAAACTGTCTTCCAAACAGATAAGGGCGGAAATATTTAGTTGCCCATACGATAGCTAAAAGCTCCTTTTCTATTGTACTGTAATTTATTTCACTAGAGTTCAAAGTTCTTGATGCGTAAGCTATGGGTTTATCGCTGCCTATCGTTCCTTGTGATAAAACAGCGCCTACGGCGAAGTTCGATGCATCCGTGGTTAGTACAAAGTCCTTGGTGAAATCAGGGTATTGTAGTATGGGGTCATTCGTCAAAAGTAATTTGCATTTCTCAAAGCACTCTACATATTTCTGGTCTAACGAAATTTTACTTCCCTTTTTGAGACATTGGGTTAGAGGTTTAGTCACACGTGCAAAATCTGGGATGAATTTTCGATAATAGCCAAGTAATCCGAGAAAACGTTTGATTTCAGTTGTTTGTTTTGGCAGGGGATACCTTTGTATTGCCTGTATTTTATTAGGGTTAGGTTTGACACCCTCGTTTGAAATGACATGGCCTAAAACTCAGTCTCTAGCTTCAAAAATTCGGATTTGTCCATTTGAATTTTGAAGTTAGATTCTCGCAGTTTTTGAACACTTTCTCCAGATTTAGGATGTGTTCCTGGAGTGACGTGCTAAATACAATGATGTCATCGAGATAGACAAGGCATACCTCATTCTGCAGGTCTTTGAGAACATTGTCCATCACCCGTTGGAATGTGGATGGAGAGTTCTTTAACCCCATGGGCATTCTTAAGAATTCATAGTGCCCGTTCTCTACGTTAAATGCAGTTTTATGTATGTCTTCCAAATCCATTTCCACCTGGTAGAACCCACTTGCTAAATCAAGCGTGGTGAAATACTGACATTTGCCAAGTTTGTCAAGTACGTCAGTTATGTTGGGAATTGGGTACTTGTCATCAACCGTTTTCTCATTAACTTTTCTAAAGTCCACAACAAGACGCCATTTAACCTTGCCTGAAGCGTCGGCCTTTTGGGTACAATCCAAATTGGAGAGCTCCATGCAGAGTCGGAAGGTCTTATAATATTTTGTTCCAACATTTTATTAATTTGGTCTCTAACTTCTTGTCGGTGGACATAGGGGTATCTATAAGTTTTGTATGTACTGGGATTTCATCGGTGGTTCTTATTTTATGTTTTATTTTGTTGGTGAATGTTAAAGATTCTCCTCAAGATAAAACACATCAGCATAGGCCGCGCATAAGCGTTCTAAGTTAACGCGTTCTTCCACATTTAGATGTTTAGTGCGGAGGCGGGAAACAACTTCACTAACGCGATTCGGTAAAATTCCAGTACGTTCACTTTCGATGTTAAATACTTCGGCTTCTACCGGTCTATCCATAGCAAAAATAATATCGTTAGATGTGGGGTTAGTAACTTCTACCCAACCGCGGTTATTTTCAACTGTGGTTAAGCAATCGGAAATGAGGCAATTACAAATAGTCTGAGTTTCAACTACCACGTCTCCGTCTAGTGAATTTACTGGTAGCCTAATTAATTTGGAAGAGTTGGCTGGAATAATTTCCTCATAAAGATTAGCGTTACGAGAGTCATACATCCGAATAGGTATCTCCGCATTACGAGTAACCAGAACTTTACTACTAAGGTCTATTTTAGAACCCCACACGTCAAGTAAATCAAAGCCAATTAGTCCATCAAAGTAATTGTGGAACTTGTACACGAATAACGTAATGTCATCTTGCTCACAGAATTCCGAGAAACAAGGTAATGTTATCGAGTAATCGTTCTTACTCGTGGCGTGTACATTTGTCACCTCAAAGGGTCGTAGTTCAGAGGACATCACTGAAATATTTTTCGACAGCGTCTGGGCTTATAAAAGACTGATTAGCGCCCGTATCAATTAAAAGTTTTAATGGTGGGTTAGATATTTGAATGTAACCCAGCTGTCTTTGGATGTGAAAGTTCAATTCTATTTTGGCTTTTCGCACTTCGACTCCTGTTGAAAATTTGTATCATTTACAGGAGGGATTGTTCTACTTCCTCTAAAATTATCGATTCAGCATAGGGCTGAGGCTCTGGGTAATACCCATAGTCGGTATAGTCATAGTAGGGGTAATAGTACTGTTCTTCATAATCGGTACAATATGTGTCGTGGTCAGGGTAGTTAAAGTCGCACTCGTTATGGTTCATTTCGCGAGTTTTAAAGTAATTAGTCGGGGCGGATTCCCGAATTTCCGCCAATCGTGTCCCTGCATAGTGGGTGGTAAAGCTCTAGGAACAAAATGACTGACCCCGCTCATCGGACGAGTTTGGTTGCCGAATCTATATTGCTGTTGAGGCCTATTATTCATAGAAAAGTTATTTTGTTGGTTATTGTAATTCGGTGGTGGAGCACGCATCATCTGCTGTGTCCTGGTTAGGCCTCGAGGCTGTTGCACTTGGTTTGGGTAGCTAGGTCTCCAACCTTGAGGAGGTTGAGTCAACATTGGCATTTGCCGCGACGGACCGGGCATGTTAAAATTCGGCTGTCTAACAGGCATACCGAATGTCATGGGCTTTGGAACAAAAGTGTTTAAGGGTACATTTTGTGCAAATTGTGACGGTTGATGGTATTCCTTTTAGGACCACTACCATCATTGCGCTGTTGCAAATACAGCGTATTTAACTCCTCTTGGACAAATTCCAACGCCTTCTCCATAGATTCAGGTCGCATACAGCGTATCCTGCATCCTAGGGGATCTTTTAGACCTCTTAAATATGCCTGAAGGGTTAGTTTTGGTACAGTGTACGTTTAGCCTCAATAGTAGATGGAATATGCTCGTGTAGAGTCACATACGTCATAACTGTGCTAAAAGATTTTGACAGCGCTCGTAAAATTCCTGAGGTGTACTAGACCCTTGGGTCTGTAGGGAAAGGTCACTATACAGAGCAGTTTCATCGCGATGGTCTGCGAAATTGTTAATAAGGGCACTCGAATACCCTGCCAGGTTTCCGGTATGCCATTGGCGTTTATCAATCTAGACGCGGGTCCCGTGATTTTATTTAGTATTCCGTTAGTGAGGGCTAAGTTGGATAGTTCGTGCCCAGGCTGCGGATTCGCGTGAGCTATAATTATTTGATCACACAAATTAATGAACCGCGTAAGGATATGCGGGTTCCCGTCGAACTCGGGCAACAGTCTAAGTGACTTGTAAATGACATCTATATTGTCATGCGCGGATGGAGCGAGGGCCTGAGGCTGAGGTTGAGCTTGGGGCTGCTCCATTTCTTCTAGATTTCTACTCGCGTCAACTAAATTAAACCTATTATACGACCTACTTCTACCTACTCTAATGTCCTTAATTTTCCTCGGATGGAAAATTTTGGAAAAATTTAAATTAATCTAACACAATATATGAGCCTGGAAAAATTACACAGTACACATATAGCACACACAAAAATTACACAGAAATAAATGACACAATATAAAAAGAAATTACACACACAAAAAAATAAATGAGAGAAAATAAAATAAAATATGGGTTCAATAAAATTAGGATGGAATAAGGCTAAAGGAATAAGGACTGAGAAAAATTCAAAGCACTTACAACATGGTCTCCTTTTTGCCGAATCAATGTCTGGATTCCCTTCGACTACAACCGTAAGTTCTTTTATTGTAAAAAGCCGCGATTTTAGTGACTATTTTACAATCCTACCGACTGCGCCAATTATGTTTATTGCAGCCGAAGGTCGCAAAAAAAATGTTTCAGTTCTATAAAATATTTATTATAAAAGAATTACAATTTAAATTATAACTAAAAGGTATGAAGCAGATCAAAGTTGGATCTAGAATGACGGAAGAATGCCGGGCTCGAACGGGCGGCTTCGGGTGTCGCGTCGCTGCACGTTCCCAGGCACGTTGCGCTGACGGCGCGGTCCTCGTTGCTACCGCGGAATCGAGGGCGATGCAGACGCAGCGATTACCGAGTGTTAGGCTAGCGTAACAAGTAACATGGATAAAAGCACGGTTTGTAGTTAGTAAACAAATACGTACAAGTAATAATAAAAAATATTTTTAAATAATATATAATTTTTGTAATTTCCCCATGTTTTTAACCCATACCTCCATAAAGCCACAGTTGTCTACACAAATACGTACACCTCCCAGTGGAGAGTTATTTCAGATACAATATGTGAGGTATTCACGAAGTGGACGTATTAAGGGTAGGGTATTCAGTACAGGGGCTTTTGGTGTCGATTCTTTCGTGCCTATGTCATGAAATCGTCATGTAGACCCTTTATAAATAACCCTCATGACGTCTTACTTTAAGATTTTTAAGTTTTTGAATAGTTTGTTTGTTTTGTTGTTTTTATCTTCTAATTAAGTGCATAAAAGAGTATCTTTTTATCTATCTTTCTACTAATAATATAAATGCGAAGCATGAATGTTTCCACTCAGGCAACGCATTCCAAAGCCTAGACGTCCTTACCACAAAAATGGAATCAAAACTTTTCGTTCGAGTCCTTGGAACGTCAACTATGAAACGATGACACTTTTGCAAGCTATACGGGCAGCCCAATACAAAAAAGACATGGTGATATCAGATAATTTAGCTCAGTGACACACTCTCCAAAGTGTATCCACTACGCTAGCAATTTTACGGCGATGTTAAATAAAATGTATATTTTTTTTATTACATTTTTACATTTGCCCTTTTATTAGCCTGGGTGCGGCCCTGTCTTGCGGTGCTTTTAAAATCCGCCCCAGTTGCCGTCAATTCTAACAATGCGAAAACCTTACGTCGTCGTAATATTTTATGACGTACAGGCAACATTGTTTGTGTATAAATATCGTTTCCTTGTTTGTACGGGATGATTAGCACGGGTCGTAGCGGTACATTGATTTGGGAAAATTGGGTCAGGTTGAGTATTTTATCAATAAAAGCTTTTAAAAACTTCAGTGGGACCAACCTTGTTAACCTTATATATACCTTGTTAAACTAGAGTAAGACTAGCTACATCCCACGGTTTTCACCGTGTAATTCCGAATCTCTTTGTTTTCAGAACATACAAAAATTATTACAAGATTATGAATCGAATTCAGCTAATATAATAGCTTTAATTTTTCTATACAAGTGAACGGACGAGGTATATTGGACTTGACACCACAAGTGCTGTCCACTAAACTAATATATTCGGCGTTATTTCTCATTTCCTCTGGAAGGCTTATCCCTAAGTCGAAAACTTCAAACTTCCCGGAGCCCCAGGCTGTCCAATGGAGACAAGATGCGAGTCAAGATGTGGGCTCACCCCTGTATCCATTTTCTCCTCGAAATCGAATGAGGGAGAGGTCATTGCCTCTTCTCCTCCGCTTCGCATGACCTCTCACTGTCGAACACCTCGGCTAAGACTTGGAGTACACGCGGTTGCGCCTCTATGGCCACATCGCTACCCTTGTCCTTCCACTGAGCGCTCTGCTAATCAGAGTACTCGCGGAGAACCATCATCTGAAAGTCTTAGGAACTTTACTTGGCCTTTAGCTGAGTTACCATCTCGAGTCTATCCAGCCCTGTACCCCAAACTTTTAGACGCACTGCTCTGCTGTGCTGCGAATAGAAGTTACTTTTT